>VDFB02352968.1:211600-316559 GCA_007258455.2 Sequoia sempervirens
TTCAATAAATCTTTTCAAAAGCTTTATATTTAATGCACATGGGGTGTGCCAGTATTGGCATGGTGTGATGGTTTATAGGTGGCATTGTTGTTCTTGCCACCAAGGTTCAAACCCCGTTGGGGTGGTATTGTTGAATGGTTGTATCCGGTTCATAGCTCCAGTCAAAAGTGTTTACCCCTTGAATAAAAAAAAAAAAATGCACATGGGGTGTGGGGAGGGCTATGGCCCCACTTTACTATAAAGTTTTAAAAACTTTCATTATAAAGTTTTAAAAGTTTTCAATAAAATTTTTAATTAAAGTTTTTAAATAATTTTTTTTTTAATATGTTTTATTTAGGTTAAAATATGATTTTTAATTAAACTTTTTAATAAAAACAAAAAATTTTAAAAATTTCTTTAATATTTTATTAAATTTTTTAATAAAACTTTATTAATTAATTTTTAATAATTTTTTTTACTTTATTAATATTTTTTAATAAAGTTTTCAATACACTAAGTTTTTGACCGAATTTTCTCATTAATAAGTAAAATTGGAAAACTTTTTTTATTGATTATCAAGTTTTGTATTGTATCATTCATGGCATTCCTCCATTTGGTAGCTAACAGGGGCCAGTTGCTTCTGACTTTATGATGACATCCCAATTGGAAGGCATATTTATCAGTCATATTTGGTTGTCAATTTTAGAATTGATTTTTTCTTGGCTTTTTCAATAGAGTTTCCAAATTTGAATTATTGAGATTGTCCAAATAACGAGCTTGTATGTAAAAGATGTAAATGCACTAAAATAAAGTGCCAAAATCTTATCAATTCAGTGTAATCTTCCAAATCTTTCATATTGCAAGCTTCTTAGAATTGATCTATGTATCAAGTGTTAGTTCTTATATACACAGTAAATGCACTGATTGGTTACCCATGCATTTCAATGTGATGGACTAGATACCATACAGACACTCTTGTTAAGAAAACAATCTCTTTGTATTCATAGGGTCAGGTTCTATATCCATAGACTTGGTACTTGTATTTTCAACTAATATTTAGTTGAGCGGTGTCCAAAATCGGTGATACTCAAACAGACTATGCGTCAAATTTGTAATTTCAAGCATTCAAGAGTATCTAGTTGATACTCGTGCAGTGGTCTTTTTTAATTTGATTTTATTTTGCTGCATTTTAGGATTCATCGGCAACTACAACTTCTTCATCTGGTTTTTGGAGTTTTAACATTAGTGGTTAGAAGTTTTGTTCCCAATGGGATTTCTCCTTTCCTATTTTTGTATATAGGTTCATTTAGATCCTCTTGCTCCATATTCACATTTATATGCTTTCATAGTGATAGATTCTACAAATACTCATGAGTTGACAGTTTCAACTTGGTCTCCATTCTTGCTGACATCTTTTGCAGTGGTACCTAATTCTTTATATCAGTACTTGTCATCATTTGGCATCTTTTGGAGTAGCATTTGGAGGACTTATCATCATCTTTGGTCACTCCTCTACATCTTTCTTCACATTGTTCTACATCGTCCCCTTCTTTAGTTAAGATTGTGACTGTTGACATTGTGACATTTGAGTTGATTCTAGAGACTTATTCCTTTTAGGAATGGAAATATATCCTGTATGTATCATTTTCTTCCTAAGGGGAGGAATGTTGTTTGAAAATCTTGGAACACTCCAGAGTTCTATGTCGAGCATCCACCATCAAAACAGGATATTGTATATTCAGGGGGGTTCACTTGACCTTCTCTGCCCATTCACTCTTATGGGGGGACATTTTTCCTCACGTGGAGTTTTTTCCTTTACATTTTTTTCAGAGCATTTTCACTATTTTTCTCTCTTTTGGAGGGCAGTTTTGTCCCACTGGGTTTTCTCCTTTTCTCCATTTGTGAGATATTTATATGTGTTTGGGTACCTCATTAGGCCTAGTAGTTAGGATCCATATTTGCGTCTTTGCATTGTATACTTCTCCTTAAGTTGCACTTAAGGGGAGGTGTTAGTGTGAAAAGGGTACTTTATCCAACTAGTTCATTTCCTAGATAGTTCTCCACTTAAGTACTCTTCACACTAGCCTAACTTTACATAGGTATAAGGTTGTCGAGCTTTAATGAACTAATTTGTCACACATCATAGGATGACAACACTTGCCATAGTCTGGTTACATCATATCTCTCTCCTTGGCCTATATACCAAGGCATTCCCTTTGTAATATCACACCATTCATTCCAATTCTCAAGCTCATAGAAGTTTTGCATTTTCTTGAGAGGAATACAGTTTATTCTTTCTCATCTCTTATTTTTGTATTTTCTTTCCTTCAGTCATTTGTATCTTAGGTAGACTATTTAGCAAATCTTACAAATTTTTTTCATGGGTCACCTTAAAAATACCAAACTTTGTTAGCCTATGATTCATGAATGACTTGGGTATGGATCCTAATAAGAATTATGCAGATCTTTCTAGTCCATGATTTTCATACCCCCCTTTGATGGTTGCATTGTGTTTGCATTATGTTTTTTTTTACATTATGGTAGCTTTTTGTATTTATTGTGCATGCTTTCTTTTTTCATTTCACCTCATGTGTGTGTATTCCTTTGTATTTACATTATTGTGTCCTAAGATCTTGAGTATATGAGCTAGTGCATCCCCTAGATTTGATGGTGTCTTATCTCTTCAATGTTCAGATAAAAGAATCCTTCTTGGTTTATCCTTACTTTAGTGTGATCATGAGCATAATTTCATACTCTCACTAAAGTGTGGGATAAATGTAGCATCATAAATTCTCACCCTTGATAATTTCACACTAGGTTTAGCTCCCCCTATGTGCATGGACCCATTTGTGCTCTTAAATTTCCTATTTTATGATCATCTTCAAGAAATCAAATTTAAATTGGGAAATTATGATTTAATATTTATTTAACATCTAAAGACCCAAAATAGGTTTGGACTAGGGAGCTAGTTCCCCTATCCATCCTATTTTGGCCCCAATTTAAATATGTCATTGTCGGTATTTTAACATTTATAAAAATTTAAATTTATTTGTTGATTTTTTATAATTAATTTTATGGGACTCAAAGAAAAGCATATAAATACAAGTATTTTTCACCATTTGAGATAACTATCATTTTGGAATCACAATCAAACATCCTAAAAAGTAATCAAGAGCAGAATTATCAGAGTTTAAAACACTTATGATCAATCAAGATTCATGTTAGAAATGTGTAACATGTCCATTGTTCTACCTAGTATATCTATTAAGTTTTACCCACATGTAAATTTTTTATGCATCTAATGTAAGAGCAATAATTTTTTTCTTTTTTTTTAATAATAAATGCATCATTTGATATATAAATTTATCCAAATTTTTCCATTGCATAATCAAAGAATCATTCCAATAATATAAGTATGATTTATCTTTACATATATATATTCAAGACAATGTTTCACATTATAATTTCCATATAGATGGACTCGTGATTACATATGTTGCTTTAACAATCTTACAAGAATTAGAAATACAAATGGTCCAAAATGTCCTCCTCCCAAATTTTGGCCGCCAACTACATGAGAAGAAGCATCACTCAAGCGCATTTATGCCAACCATAGACTTATTGTGGTCCCTGCACATCCACCAAACTTAGTAAGATGGCCCTCCCTTCGATGAACACATTGGTTTGGTAACCTCATCCTTCAAAGAGCCTTTTCTAAGCATAGTGATGTGTCCTACATAGCTAGAGCTACCATAATGTCTACTACCTCATATATGATTACCTTGGCCTAGAATGTAATTGGATCACATAGTGAAATGATAGTGTAGATAGTGGCTACCTACACTACTTTGGCCAAAAATTCATCCAATAACTTCGAGTGAGGTCATCTATTTCATTTAATTGCTTGATTTGTATTGACCATTACTATTTTATTCTAAGGTTATCCCCTTTCTCATGGATTATCCTTACCCTAGGAATAACTTCCCCGTTAACTTATATCTAAATGGCTTGCTATAAGAATCAAAATACAACTCTATCTTATGCTACACACCTAGAGTTTTGTCAAACTACGTATAGTTTTGACATTCTACGAATAGTATAAATAGTATACAATCATATAAAACTCATGATAGTATAATTATCTATATACATATAATCCAAAAAGAAAGGTTTCCCAATACAAGAAGTAATCAAAGAAATTTTAAAAGACTTGCAAGCATCAAAACACACATAAAAGACAATCTTTCCAACATGGCATCATAATAAACAATATTTTAAACATAATGACAAGCAAGTAGAATTAATAACATTTTGTTTCCATAGTCCATGATAGATTGTAATCAAGATTTTTGGAAATAACTATGTGCATATTTTTACATCAACGTTTCAGATCATACTCCATGATCCATCATTTTGTTTCCATAGTCCATGATAGATTGTAATCAAGATTTCCATAAATAACTGTGTGCATATTTTTACATCAACATTTCAGATCATACTCCATGATCATGGAGTATGATCCAAAACGTTTATGTAAAAATATGCACACAATTATTTCCAGAAATCTTGATTACAAGGGAGTAGAAATCAACATGCCTTTTTAAAGCTCCAATTGAATAATCTTCCCTCCTATCTTAACGGCTCAAGATCACTTGCAACTTCCACTACAAACAACCCAAATTCCTCTACTAGCTTCTCTCTATCTATCTTTCAACAAAACCAATGTATAGCAACAAACAACTCTCTCTAACTCACAACTCTCAACTCACTTAGCATAGAAATTGTAATAGAATAACACCAGGAAAATAAGAATTATAAGTGTAACAATTGGTAGAATGAGCACCTCTATTTATACTAATTTGTGAGCAACCGAAGGCTACAAACAAGTTAATATTTCTGCCACCTTTCTAACCTCATGCAACGACTCACCAAGCTAACTCATAGGTTTGCAACACATCACAGTCCTCACCATTGAAATGGTTGATTCGACTTGTTATAAGGGACAAAAAGCTTAAAAAAAGTTTCCTAATTCAAAGTCCTTCACATAATGTTTCCAAGTTTACTCTTGAGTAAGTCTCAAAGCTATTTCTAAACTTGTGTGCATTTTGCAAACTTCCTTTGCATTCCAAACTCTCTTAAAATGGTTCCACATTCATAAGTTGGTGCTCTATTTAATAGTGCAGGTAGACTTATTATTTTATGCATTAAACTGTATTAACTTCCCTTTGAAACATATGCACAACAGTTTGCATATTCATATGTGCTACATAACTTTGTTTGACTCAGTCTTACATTACTTCATGTGTTGATTTAATATGTAGTAGGTTGTTCCTTTTATTGTATGTTCCATATATTATGATATGTGCTTTAATTCACTTAAGCGCTTCACAAATATTAACAATAACAATAGCGCTATATATATTGCACTTTGATAATTATTACTAATGGCTTCTATCATATATTATATAATATATATGTATGTATGTATATATATATATATATATATATATATATATTTATTTATTTATTTATTTATTTATTTATTTATTTATTTATTTTTGTCCTCCTTTGATACATATATATACATATATATTTATGTATTAATATATACATATTTCACAAGGTTAACAAATACATTGTTATCGATTATCAAACATATATAAATATATAAAGTATAACGTTACATATATATATATATACAATTATATATCAATATATATATTAATATATATGTCACAATATTACTTCAACATATATATTAATATATATATATACACACACTATATACATATACATAATATTATTTTAATATCTTTATAAGACACTTATACTCACAATCTTCCATGGACATATCAACATGAAATGTATATATATAGATATATATGTGTGTGTATATATATGTGTGTGTGTGTGTGATCTTATTCTAATTGATATTCCCATGCATATGGGTAATATATCCATGAGCATGTGTAGGTATGTCTACCTACATATACACACATATGTATTCACTCACATGTACGAGTTTACCATAGACACATACATATATATGTATATATACATTTAATGCATATATCTCATTGATATAACAATAAAAACACAAGAAAGGACTTCAACTCAATATCAAGCTTTCGTCACATTCCACATTCCAAAGGATCATTTAAAACAAGATTGTAAACCAATATAAGCATTCGCAATCAAAACAGAAGATCACTTACCCATTACCTGAACTAGCTTGACTTAACTAAGACCAACTAGGGTGTGAGTGTGTGAACGCTTAGTCAGGCCAAACTAAAGGTTACCAGACCAATTTATTCTCCTAAGTAATACTTCCCCTCTCTTTCGAAGGCTTGAACCTGTCCCTGTATTCAACTTAGTTCACCATAACAGTAGTTAACTGAATTAATGCATTCATATACGTGACATACATGTCATATTCATAATATATATTTCATATATTGAATCATAAATCATTTAATTGAATCAAGCATTCATTCATCATATTTCCATCAAAATTCATAAAAACACATTCACATACATTATAGAAATTTACCAAACAAGGTAATAGTAAATAGATAATAACACATGGGGTGTAACACAATGCATCAATTTTTCATGTGAGTTTGTTCATGTTTTATGTTCATTTATTTTGTGAGTCATAGCACTTGCATGACCTCTAATCAAGCATCCAATTCTCCTTGAAGGTGATATGTATAATTTATTAAGTCTATCAAGGAAAATAGATATGAGTGGTAATTTGTAACACTTGTCAATTTATCATTCTTTTATCCATTAGTCCCTTCCCAACCAAGGGTAACCACTATTTTACATCCCCATAGTCTTTGTGGAGGTGGAAACACCAAAAGAAGGTTTGACTTAGGCAAGCCCCTATACAAAACAACTCTTTCTCTCCTCTCTTATGTGTAGGTGACATATCTAAAGTGGATTTGAGAAAGGATTGAAGACCTAATTGTAATATCAAGAATTCAAGCCTCACATGTCAACAAATTAGGGAAAGTAAATTTAATCATCAATAGACAAAGTTTTGAAGCTGATTCTAGAAGGGAAGATCCTACTGAAAGTGACCATCTGATATTTGATTTCTAAATCTCAAGATCTACATTTCCAAGTCTAGGATGCCAATGCCCCTGTCCAGCCATTTTGAGCTCATTTTACATGTTAGGTTCCTTTGTCACTATATTCTATTGTTATGTGATCCTTTTCTATGTTTCTTTTATGTACTCTAAAATCATAACAATTTTCTATAGTTACATAGATCACCTAAGTACACATTTGCATCATAAAATCAAGTTAATTCATAATCAAACCCCTATAAAATAACCAAAACCCTAATCCACCATTTTGGCTCTTCCATAGTGGTTAGTAGCCAAGTGGGTGTTTGTGATCATTTTTGGTTCCTTCCAATATGATGTAGGAGAAAGTGTGATTTAGACCCTAGATCCATTTTTACAACATCACAATTACATCTAATTCACATTATCACATTAAGTTTTTGATATGGAAAAGTAGGTTTTGAAGAGTTCCCAAAACCCAATACAATGAAAGGAAGCTGCTAAAGAGAAATAAACACTAACACTAGTTGCTCATAAAATCTAAAAAAGAAATCAACAAATAATACTAGAAAAAATGACAGCAAAACATCAATGCAGAAGGTTGAAAAAACACAAACTACAACATATTATCAAGAACCTTAGTTGCATCCAGATTACTAGAGATGACCTTTTCATTCATCTCTACCACTTCCTCAAGTTCCTAGAATGAAATTGTTGCCCTCTTCTTTTTCTTGATCCTAATACGCAAGCATAGGCCAACGTCCACATTCTTCTCCACCAAGTTCATTTGGCTAATCTTTGTTATAGCCTCATGCTCACCAAGGTCTAGGTTCTTACTAGTCCAATTGATTTCTTTCTCATTCAACAAAGACAATCCCTACGCACTAGACTTCGAGGACTAGTTGCTAGTTTTCACCACAGCCTATAGGTCATTGGTGATCTTGTTCACTCTATCCTCCATAGCCACAAACTAGTCCTCATCAACCCTGTGAATAGCATTTTCCAGAGTTTCCAGCCTCGCCTCATGATTATTGCTAAGTTTTTTGGCATCCACAGCTACCTTATCAAGG
Source organism: Sequoia sempervirens (assembly GCA_007258455.2). Taxonomy (NCBI): domain Eukaryota; kingdom Viridiplantae; phylum Streptophyta; class Pinopsida; order Cupressales; family Cupressaceae; genus Sequoia; species Sequoia sempervirens. Next base: position 219,720 of record VDFB02352968.1, read on the forward strand.
ACCATATTCATCGTTTTGACCTTGTCTTTCACCAACCACTCTTTTTTATTATAGTTCATTAGAGCCACAAAAACATCCTACCACTCTTTTAGTCTCATATTTAGGTCCTTAACCTATGAAAAAAGCTATTTAGCAAGAGAAAGGAGGTTTCTAGTGCCATCCTTCACCATTTTTCAAAAGAGATCCATATCAATCTCATCCCAATTCACCGAAGCAGCAGTTGGAAGAGCAGTACTCTCATGGAGGTCCTTTCGATCCCCACCTTTTCCTTCCAAATCCTCCTCAACAAGAGAGTCCTCCAAATCAATAACCTTAACTTTTACCTGATGATTCTCAGGAATTCTGGCTATCTTCGCCAACATTTCAAGGAGCCCTTTCTTATCATCATCCTACTTGACCTTCTCACTGCCCTTGCAAACAAGGGACTCCAAATCACCATGCCTGAGAGAAACCTCCCCAACATTCACAAAACCCTCACCCTCTAGGGAATTTTCCACCAAAGTCTACTCTTTTCCCTCCTGAACATTCTCTTGAAACCCCTTGACACAAGGAACAAGGGACACCTCCACACCTTTCATCCCATCCTCCTGCACCCTTTTCATCACATCCTCTCTCAAATTAAGACCACACTTCTCCTTCTTAGAGCTCCTTTTCGTCCCCTTCGAACTCTTATTACTAGAAGGAGAAACAACCTCCTTCATTTCAATGTTAGTCTCGTAACCCTTTGACCAGGACTTAGAAGACTCTGAATCATCCTCCAAATTCCTCTCATCATCCAAAAAATTAGCATCATCAAAGTTTTCCTTCTCACAGTCAACATCCCATTCATTTGTCGACTCACCAGTATCATAACCAAGCACAATGCCCCTCTTTTTGGGAGAAGAATAAAGCTTAGGAATCTCACATAAAAAAATCAACTTAATATGATCAATAATAAGTTTCATGAGACCCTCATGGAGGATTGCCTTACTAGGATTCTTCTTATGATCATTAATACTAGTTTCCATATAAACAAGCAAGTAATAGGGGAACGACACCAAATTGTTGTCTAAAGTGATTAAGCAATATAAAGTGGTAGCCATAGATTACCAAGTAAGTGCCTTCAAGTGCAAAGAACTTCATTATATCCAGTGCCACATCCCTCTGCAATGGCTTAATTCACTTATGATCATACCCATTGGTTCCCACGCCCCTAAGCCTCGCCCTTTCCTTGCCTTTGAAAAAAATTGTTAAGGAATTCTTTGAAGCAACACGATCCCTATAAAACTTTTTATTCTTCATTGATAAACCAGTTATCCCGGAAATGAACTCCTAAGTGATATTCACCTCCACACCTTGGTATCGTAGAATTCTATTGTTCCATCCATTCACATCCATTCACAAAGGCCTCTATCACCTCCAAATCAGAACCATGGAGTTTGAGCAAGTAGGGGAAAACACCACCTTTCTCCACGTACAACCTAAAAATCTCATTCCCATTGAATTCTTGATATAAAATTGGCTCGACTCTGCAATGATCAGCTCTCATGGCCACCTGAAACAACCAACTCGCAACCTTCACTTTGTTCCTATGAGTAGAAAGAGTTAAACGAACAATCCAAAAACAAAGCCAAATAACATCCATAAACCGTGTTGACATGACACTAGTACAATTAGCAATTAAATCCCAAATCATGATCTCATTTTCACAAGATTTACAATAATTAATCAAACAATCTCTAAACTCAAAGTTCATAAACCAAGGGAAGAGTAAATAAAATAACTTATCTCTCAATCTATCCATTACCATGACAAGAAAATTGGTCATGATTAGAATACTCTACATATTAAAAGGAATTGTGTCATAAGAGTACCAATTATTATGTGACACAACCCCCAAATTGGAAAATCCATCAACAAGAGAATTATCCTCCCAAAAAACATGTGAGATTTTAATATCATCAAAGGATCTAATGATGGAAAGGGAATCTTCAATTAAATGCACAATAGACCATGATGGCAGAACAACCTTAAGGAGATAATTAATAATATTGAGGGAGTTCCCTTCTAACCAAAGCTTAGTCACCCGTGCCTCTTTAGCAAGTAAAAGGCCATGATAGATTGTTGCACATTATCACATTAAGTTAATAATCATTCATTATGGTTAATTTTCTTAAATTTTCTTGGTAATTTTTTTTATGGACCAATTTTACTCATAGTTCAACATTAGCATTGAAGTACACAAACAACTTCTAGATTCATTAATCATTCTCTTATTGGGGTCATGTTTTAGCTATGGGTTTTCTCTTTTCTTATTTTGAGAGGTTTATCATCATTATACATGCATACCTAATCAAGACTAGTTGTTAGAACTCATTTCATATTTCACATTCCTTCTAAGTTGCACTTAAGGGATTGTTGGTGTTTAAAATTATTTAATTGCACATATTTTTATTGAATTTTACTTCATTAGCTTATTTTTATTACTTACGTAGGATAGGATAAATTGATCACATGTCATTTCCTTCTTTCATGGGATTCTTGTTTTTCCTTATCTTCTCATATTTAGAAATTTGGTTAAATAAATCCCTTATTTTTGGTTTCCTAGCTCTTCCTCATCCTTATCATATTTAAAATATTGAGGTTATATATCAAGTAGTTTTTTCCTTCCATTAAATAATCAGTTTTATATTAATCTCTCAATATTTTCATTATTGGATTTTAATTGATATTTAAATTATTTGTTGTCTATATGTTTTCATGTAGCTCGTGTAATCTTCTATAGTCACCTATATCTAGGCTTGCATTTGGATCTTCATTAAATCTTACAATCACAAGGACTACATTTTGTTGTTCATATCCTTGATTTTTTTCCTTAAGTTGAGGGTAGTCATGTATAAGACATACAAGATCTACAAAATCCCTTAAAAGAGAGGAAGAACCAACATGTCTTAAATGTAAGTTTACATGGTTCCAAGTACTAAATAATCACAATTTAGTGTGCTTATATTATTCAACACTTGGCATGCACAAACAATGATATATTTGGTAAGTTTGTATCATTCCTCGTAATCTTCTAATTCATCTATCTCATTCAAAATTTTGACAAATCTAAAGGTAGTTATAAGATTCTACAATGTGGGCTATTGAGACCTATCGAATCATAGTTGATACATCATCATCCCCCTCCTAATTGTTGGGAATCAAGGTGTCTCAACCTTGACAATTCCTAAGTTATTTATTTATTCTTATTTTATATTTTCCCTGGATAAATATCATTTATGTTATTAAATATTTGTGCTCCATCAAAAAGGGCATGATATTTTTAGTTGGCACTTTTGCCACATGTTGGTGCCTTAAAAAATTAGTTATTAGTTGTGAAAAGATGCCTATTTAGAGGTCTAACACAAGAAGCCTATTTTTAAGGATGTTATGATAGATTCTATGACAACTGTAAGAGATAAAAGTAGGGGATATCATTTTGGACATGAAAATCATCTATGACACACGTAAAAGAATCTTTGCATAAGCTATTTATGGTCTATGATGCATGTAAGAACATCTACTATTTTCGAGGGATTCTTATGACAACTTGTAAGATGATGTAATGTCATGTAAGAGACCATGTTTAGAATGTAAGTGTCATATGGATTTTTACCATGGTATTTCAAAACCCTGTTTTGACCCATGGTAATATTTTATGATGGTATTTTGAGCCCCCAAGAGTCTATATATTGAGGGGTTGAAATGGAGACATTATGAGATGTGTTATAGATACACAAATGTTGTTGGATTTGAGTTAAGATTGAGTAAGTTCTATGTATGTAATCTATTTGAAGAATAATATAGATTTTCCCTCTTTTCTTGGTGGATTATTTTACTTGAAAAGATTTTCTGCACGTAAATCCTTGTGTTATGTGTATGGCTCTTGAGTTGTGTGAATTTTTTGTAATTTAAATCATTTCTCTATTATTTTTTATAAGTTTATATTTCAGTTTTGTAAGTTAAATCAAGTTTCCATATTGTAGTGCTTTCCCTCATTTCTAATATTTGGCATCAGAGCCTAGCCAACTTTATCTATTGGGTGGAAGTGTGAAGGTTTTATATGTTGCAGTGGGAGTTCTATTTTGTAGATTTGTGTTTGTAAGAATCTTGGTTGTATATGCATCTTGATTGGACATTGAGAAGTTTAATGGATCTAACTATGAGATACGTAAGTTGAAAATGGAGGATATCCTTGAACAAAGAGATCAATGAGTGGCTACAACAAAAGAAAATAAACCTGATGATATCAATCAAGATGATTGGGAGAAGATTGAAAAAAGGCATGAGGTACTCTCTGGTTATGTCTTGTAGATTTCATCCTCCTAAATGTGTCTGATGAAGAGATTACATTTTCTTTGTGAAAATGGTTGGGTGAGATTTACCAAGCCAAGAGCCTTGTACTATTTTTGAAAAGAAAATTATTTTCTCTTAAAGTGAAGGAAGGTGGATCCATTGCAGAGCATTTAAAATTCATTTAATTTGATTTTAAGTCAATTAGCATCTATAGATGTTAAACTTGAGGAAGATGACAAATACACTATGCTTATTTGTTCTTTACTCGAGTCATCAAAAAATTTCATTCTTGCTATCACTACTAACTTCAAAGATACCAAGATGGATGCTCTTGTTGCAACTTTGTTGTCATAGGAAATGAGGAAGAAGGATATGAATAGCTCAATGGATGCTCTCAATGTCATGGGTAGGCCTAAAGAGAAAGGGAAAAAAGGAGATCAAGGGACTTAGAAAAAGCCTAAAGTTTATTCTAAGACTCCTAGAAAGAAAAACAAAGTAAAGTGTTGGAACTGTGGGAAAAGAGGACATGTGAAGGAGTGCATAAATAAAAGTCCCCTGATGCAGGTGATGAAGTTTTAATTTCTAATTGTAATGTCATTTCTAATGAACATTGGTCTACTGACATAGGATGCTTGTATCATATGAGTCCTCATAAGGAATATTTTTTCACATATGAGAAATATGGAGGTAATGTCTACCTTGGTGACAAAACTACATAACTGATTGCTGGACGGGAAAGGTATTCTTGTGTTTCAGTGATGGGAGGATTAAAACCCTCCTTGGTGTTTTACATATTCTTGGATTATCTAGAAATTTAATTTTAGTTTTGAATTTGAATTATGCAAGAATGCATGTAACATTTAATAAGAATGATTTTAGATTAGTGAGAGGAAGCTTGGTGGTAGAAAAGAGAACTTGGATGGAAACTCTATTTAAGCTTAATACCACTACTATTTGGAAGTCCACCTATGTGGCTGAAAAATTCTATAAATACATGTATGTTGTGGCACCATAGACTGGGCCATATAAGTAAAAATATTTAAAAAACTATTATGAATAAAATTTTGTTGGACTGTTTATCTTATTTTAATGAATATTTTTATTTTTGTGAGCATTGTGTGTTTGGAAAATAGACCAGAGCATCTTTTCCTTTGGGAAGTAATAACACAAAAGAGAAATTAAAATTATTCATATAGATGTTTTTGGTCATGTGGATAATGAATCTATTGGAAAATTTTGTCATTTTGACCTTCATTGATGATGTATCTAAATTTACATGGATTTACTTTATAAAAAATAAATTTGAAGCTTTCACTAAGTTTAAGGAATTTAAAGTCTTAGTAGAAAACCAATCAAGATTGAAAATAAAAATATTAAGATCAGATAATGGAGGGGAATATTTCTCTAAGGAATTTGATGAGTTTTGTAAGCATGTCTAGGTATCATAAGACAAAAGAAAACTCTTTATACACCACAATAGAATGTTGTTGCAGAAAGGATAAATGTAACTATTATAGAAAGAGCCAAAATTATGTTAAGCGATGCATAGTTGGATAAATGTTTTTGGGTAGAAGTTGTGTGTATTGCTAGTTATTTGATTAATAGATCTTCTTGCAATGCTCTTGATTGGACACCTTATGAAGTGTAGACATGTGAGAAACCTTCTATTTCATATTTAAGGGTTTTTGGCTATGAGGCTTTTGTTCATGTGCCTAAGGAAAAGTGTTCTAAGTTGGATCCAAAAGATGAGAAATGCATCTTCATTGGATATGGTGAGAATGTAAAATTTTATAAGTTATGGAATCCCCCAACTAGAAAAATTTTCTATTCTAGAGATGTTATTTTAGGGAACTTAGAGCTATTTTGATCATGTACAACTAGAAGAGAAAGAAAGGAAAAAGATAGTGCATTTTTATTTGCAGCAAGAAGATGTGTATCAAGAAGAACATAATGATGGATTTTTGAATGGAGAAGAAGAAGAGAGTTCAAGTGAAATTTTTGAAGAGGAAGAATTTGTTGTGATAGAAGAATTTGAGCATAATTAAGAGCTTGAGGAATATTCTCTTACTCCACCCTTGAGAAGATCCACAATACAACAAAATTCAATTGATAGGTTAGCCTGCCATATTTCCATTATGTATTTTCTTTATTAAGTGCTGAAAATGAGCCTAGATCCTACAGGGAAGTTATTCTTGCAAATGATAGTGAGTCTTGGAAGCTAGCCATGTAGGAGGAGATGATGGCTTTAGACTCTTGTGATACTTGGAATCTTGTTTGTTTACACAAAGGAAGAAAATCCATTGATTGCAAATGGGTCTATAAAATTAAATTTGGAGCAAATGGTTCATTAGAGAAGTACAAAGGTAGATTGGTAGCTAAGGGCTACTCCCAAACAAAGGTAGATGATTTTGGTGAAATTTTATCTCCTATTGCTAGATTATATTCTATTAGATTTATTTTATCCATAAATATTGCTTATGATTTTGAAATTAAGCAAATAGATGCTAAGACTACTTTTTTGCATGGAGATCTAAAAGAGGAAATTTATATGCAACAACCAAAAGGATTTGAGGTAAAAGGTAGAGAACACTTGGTTTGCAAGTTGAAATGATTTCTTTATGGTTTAAAAAAATCACCTTGAATGTGGTATAAAAAATTTGACTCTTTTTTGTTAAAATCGAGCTTTAATAGAAGCAAATAGGATCATTGTGTTTACATTAGATGTATTGATGATCAATTACTAACTGTTTCCTTGTGTGTGGATGATATGTTCATTTTAACTAACACAAAAGGTATGGCTAGTGAGCTAAAAGCTCAACTTTCAAGTGCATTTGAGATGAAGGATTTGGGAGCAACGAGATTCATATTGGGAATGGAAATCAGAAGAGATTGAGGTAATAGAAAGCTTTTATTGTCACAAAGTAAGTATATGAAAACTATTTTGCATAGATTTAGTATGCAAGATTACAAACTAGTCAAAATTCCTTTACCAATTGGCACTAAGCTTACTTTAGATATGTGTCTTAAATCTAAAGATGATTTTGAGGATATGTCTAATGTTTCATATGCTAGTGTTGTAGGGAGTTTGATGTATGAAATGGTTTGCACTAGACTAGATATTACCCAAGTTGTGGGAGTTTTGAGCAAGTTTATGTCTAACCCTAGTAGAGAGCATTAGAATTATGAAAAGAGGGTGTTATGATATTTATGTGGTACTTTTGATTATTCTTTTTATTTATTTTGGGACTAACAATGTGGATAAGACCTTAGATATACAAGGTTTTGTTCATGTAGATTGGGTAGGTGACTTGGATAGTCAAAGGTCCACTAGTGGGTATATGTTTACTTTGATTGGAGAAGATATAAGTTAGATGAGTAAGAAGCAATCTACAATTTATTTATCCAATACTGATGTAGAGTATATGGCTTTTACCCATGTTTCTAAGAAGGAAATATGATTACAAAGATTGTTTGCAAGTATTGGTTTTGATTGTAGGACGGTTTATATTGGTTGTGATAGTCATAGTGTAATTCATTTATCCAATAATCTTATGTATCATGCTCAGATAAAGCATGTAGATGTTCAATACCATTTTATTCAAGAAATGATTGCTAATGGATAGATTGAGTTGAAGAAAATTGACACTAAGGAAAATGTTGTAGATTATTTTACCAAACCTATGAGTATAGATAAGTTCATTTGGTTTAGGGAGGCCATGAACCTTGTTTCTTGTACCTAGTTGATTTCATGATGTTATGATTCCCCTAAGTCTTGTAAGGTATTCAACAAGTGGGAGAATGTTGACAATCAATGTGTCTCAACCTTGACAATTCCTAACTCATTTATTTATTCTTATTTTACATTTTCCCATGGATAAATATCATTTATGTTATTAAATATTTGTGATCAATCAAAAGGGGTGTGATATTTTGAGTTGACACTTTTGCCACATTTTGGTGTCTTGAAAAATAAGTTATTAGTTGGAAAAATATGTCCATTTAGTGGTCTAACATGGAAAGCCTATTTTTAAGGATGCTATGATGGATTTTATGGAAATTATAAGGGATAAAAATAGGGGATATCATTTTGGACGTGAAAATCATATATGGCATGCATAAGAAATTTTTTCATAAGCTATTGATGATTTATGATTCATGTAAGAACATCTCCTATTTTCTAGGGATTCTTATGACAACTTGTAAGAGAGTGTAATTTCATGCAAGAGACCATGTGTAGCATGTAAGGGTCTTATGGATTTTTTCCATGGTATTTTAGAACCTTGTTTTGACCCATGGTAATATTTTATGGTGGTATTTTGAGCCCCCATGTGTCTACGTATTGAGCGGTTGAAATGGAGACATTATGAGATGTTTTATAGGTACACAAATGTTGCTAGATTGGATTCAAGATTGATAAAGTGTAAAGTGCCTTGCCAAATCTGATCCAAAAACACTGATTTTCTGCCTTTGGAATTTTGACAAACACTTTTTATGCAATCTTCAATTTGCTGGTAATTGATTTCAGATTGCTTTGTCTTTGATTTGATGGATGCAAATGTTGTTCAAATGCTTGGAAATAACTTCTAATATATGTATTCAAAGTTCTAAAATGAAGATGCAACTCTTTTTGTGTTTTCAAATGCATATGAATGAATTTCTAAATGCAAATGCACACCTACAGCCAAGAGGTATTTTCACAAACACTTGGCATACATACTAATTGAGAGAAATGTAATTACATAGAACAAACATTTTTACAAACACCTCTCATGTAATTTCCCTAATGCCAATAACCATCTACAACACTATGACATTTCTACAGACATTTAGTATGCAAACTAACATGAGGGAATGAAAGCTACAGCCAAAGGCAATTTGTCAAACATTTGTCATACAACCTTATAACTCCTTCATTAAGTGCAAATCCAAATACAAGGTTGTTAGACAATGTTGATATGATGATTGCAACTACTCAAAATCCAATGCCAAGACTCTTGGCTTACAATGGAATGAATAATGCTATTACAAATATGATATAGAATATGCACCTACAGCTGCAAGAAGGCAGCGAATAAAATAATCTAATATGACAATGCAAAGCATGCAAATACATAAAGGAACCTGGTAATAATATGTTGAAGGAAATCGATGATGAAATGGCAACTTGGTATTTTCAAAACAATCTTCAATGATGCACAATCTTCACCTACAGCAGCCGCCCTTGTTCTTGCCTGGCAACTCTTTAGAAAAATAAATACAACCTCTAAGCTCCTCAAATTTGTTATGAAAATGATTGCCAACACCAAAGGAAGCAATCCCTCAAGTGCCCACAAAATTATATCTCTTTATTGAAGAGCAACGAATGAAAATGTAATCTCTCATGGCTGATCTGCAGACTGAAACAAAATTGCAAACTTCAAAATATCTTATAAACCTCTCCAAAAATGACCTCCAATTATTTCAATAAGTCCAATGAGAAAGACTGAAGTATCTTCCTCCACATTCCAACTAGGGTTGGTGTTGCACAACCGAAATTGGCACTTAACCAGCTAGGTTTGGTCTTTCACAAACGAAGACTGGAAAACAATAAGCTAAGCATTCAACTTCAGCAATGTAGTAGAAAGTGTTTGCAACTCAAGATGTCCAAATGCATAGCCCAAGCCTCTTTTTATACTTTTTCAACCTCATCACCACGAGAATTCTAGAAGATTCTTGATTATTCCTTAAGTGACTTTATTATTTTATTATTTTATTATAAGTCATTTAAGTCACTTTTTATTATTAAATTAATTAAATAATAAGTCATCCCTTTTGATATTTTATTTTATGGGAATAACTTAATAAATAATTAATTTAATAACATCTCTTGACTTAATTAAATCACCAATTAAACTATCCTCATGAAATATCAATAATTTGGACAAATTAATTAAATAATTTAATTAAATCACTATACCTCCAATTCGGGGACATGACATAAAGTTCTATGTATTGTAGTCTCTTTTAAGAATAATATAGATTTTCCCTCTTTTCTTGGTGGAGTTTTCTACCACAAGGGTTTCCTCCACATAATTCCTTGTGTTATGTGTATGGCTCTTGAGTTGTGTGATTTTTTTATAGTTTAAATCATTTCTCCATTATTTTCTACAAGTTTATATTTTAGATTTGCAAGTTAAATCAAATTTCCATATTATAGTGGTTGCCTTCATTTCTAACACTAATAGGGTGATCTCATGTGACACTAGTATAGGATACACTAGTGACCAAATAAAATAGGAAATATTCATTTTCTTCTCACGGTATTCTAGCTCTAATGAAGTTTTAGCTTCACACTCTACATCCGACAATTCAAGTAGATCTCCACTTTGTTGTACCCTTCAAAAATCATATTATGTCAATTTTAAAACTACGGTCTTCAAATGTAGGTCATTTTTTTAGTCTTGTATAAGGCCCATGAAAGCATACATCATTGTAAAAGAAAAAGATCACCACTAGAGATTTTTTTATGTATGATTTTAAAAGCATACTTGAATAAAAAAGAAATTGAATTTTGAATAGAAAGGTGTAATATAAAGCTATGTCCAAATATATAAAAAATGTACTTGAATAAATAAGGAGGATTAAATTTTAGTTCAAAGTGAAAAGACCACATAGAGGTGTGTTAGAGATAGTGAAAAGTACACTTTAAAAATTAAAAATATCAAATCATTCACATGTATTAAAGAAAAAACTTCATAGAGAAAAGATAAACATTATACCAATGGAGAGCTCTATTTCAAAAATAATAATAAACACTTTAAAAATTAAAAATATCAAATCATTCACATGTATTAAAGAAAACACTTCATAGAGAAAAAGATCAACATTATACCAATGGAGAGCTCTATCTCAAAAAAAAAATAAAGTTGGAATACAAGGAAGGTCTATTACAAATAGTAAACAAATAAAATCTCATTCAAAGGTGTGCACTTAGAGGATAAGAGTGTACCTATATAAGGAAGAAAATTTAGTTATTAGTGCAAAGCTGCACATAGTGGAACTAATTGTGCACTTTTCTAATAGAATAAATAGATGTTTTAGATGACTATGTAGGAGTGTATGTCAAAGATAGGAGATCATACCTAATGTAGACACTTAAAAATGTCTCAATGGATCACATTGGCTAACTAACATCATTTCATCTTGAAATCCATCCTCTTTTCACTTAATTAATTAAATTAGTCCAACTATTTAATTAATTGCATCATTTGCATCTATTAACCTAATTAATTTAATCAGGTTAATTCACCTCCTTTCACTCTAACATTTCATCTCATTAAATTAAATAAATCAAACTATTTAATTTAATTCCCTCAGTTTGAAGGTAATCCCCTCGATGGTTATCTGGCAAGTATGGCGTGAGAGAAATAAAAGAATATTCACTAGGAAAGAAACTAGCATAGAACAGATAAAAATTAGCATTGAAGCTGGGATCTCAAAACTTCTAAATGTCAAAGAAAGGTCAAAGTCAAAATCAAATTACACAGCCTGGGACGATTGGTTGATGCATCGCTGGACTAAGCTAAAAGTCCCCCCCAATTTTCAAAACAATGATTTGAGGCTAATCAAAACCAAAAGAACAGAAGTAAAATGGGAGAGACCATCAGAAGGAAGACTAAAATTAAATTTTGATGGGGCTTCGAAGGGCAACCCAGGAAAATCTGGCACAGGCTGTGTATTTAGAAACCATAATGGAGACATAGTATGGGCAATCTCAAAGAAACTAGAGGAGGGAACAAATAACGAGGTTGAGTTTGTTGCGCTCGACCAAGGACTAGCTCTAGCTATGGAGAAAAAGTGGGCTAAGTTGGCTATAGAAGGTGACTCACTGATTTGCATTAATGCTCTGAAATCAAAAACAATAGTGAATTGGGGCCTCCAAAGCTGGTTGGATAGAGTCTTAGACAAGCTGGAAGAAATCCCGGACTTCATACTTAGACACACGTACCAGGAGGGCAACAAAACAGCGGATAAACTGGAAAATCTTGCAATTGAAGGATGCGAGGACATGATAAGCTCAGCCAATGTGACTGACTGGTTGGGCCTAAAAGAGGTGGCAGATAAGGACTGAATTGGGAATTATTCCAAAAGGCACGCTAACAAATCTCACCGAGTTTTATCATGTCTCTCACAGTGGTGAAATTAAAGACTCCTCTCCATTTGTGTCGTCTGGTAGATGGTATAGTTGCCTTGATGTTATTGACTCCCCTCAAGTAGGGAAAGTTTTTGTAAAGTTTCTCCTTTTGAATGAATAGAAAGGGAGCTGCCCCCTAATGGCAGCAACTATTGCATCAAAAAAAAAAAAAATTAATTCCCTTATTCTTCTTATTTAATTAAATAACTCTAAGTTATTTAATTAAATGTCATTTCACCTTTCCCCATTCATTAAATCATTTAATTTAATGAATACCACTGTATTCCTTTAAATCCCCTAATTTGCATAATCAAAACTTTATTTAATTATCAAATTACTAATAAATCTAATCCCCCCACTTGCAAAGGAATATTCCTCCTTTGCACATTCCTCCAAAAGGAATATTCCTTCCCCTTTTGCACATTTTAATTTGGTTTTAATTAACTAAATTATCCTTTTTCCCCCATGAGAATATTCCCAAGAATATTCTTATTCTTCAATCATTTGAAAAAGGGATATTTTCACAAAACTTCATGTGCAAGTTAACTTGTGACCTTTTGAGCAAGTTACCTTGTGACTTGTGTGTGCAAGTCAAAAGTGTGTTTGTTTGAAACAAATAGGAACCCTTGATTAAATCTCATCATTGTTTCTCATCCCTTGATGAGAATTCATGATCCATGCCTCTTGTTCCTTTCATCCTTGACCATTGATTGATCTTTTTGATCTCAACCCTTCATTTCTCATTTGTTTTCCTATAAATAGAACACTATTTCGAGACAAATGGATCCATCTTTCAATTACAAACTTATGTTTTTGAATTCATTTACACTCACACTCATACTTTACTCACATTTAGCATATTTTAGTTTATTTTTAGTTGCATACTAACTTTAATCTTCCATTAATGGCTTCCATGATAGTATAGATGCATACATTTAGCTTATTTGTTAATTAAGATTTTAATATTTTTAAGCTTGCATAGATTTAGAGTAGATTTTCATACACCCATATCAATCATCTTAGCATAAATCATGTTAAAATAGCTTGCATCATATTCATTTAAGCTTTAAATCATGTTTTCATACACATTTATCAGTAGTTTTAATAGTTTTCTTCAATAAAACTAATTAAAACAAGCTCATTATCCAAGGGATTGGGAAAGGATCGCCATTCCACATCAATGCGACACCACTCTCCCAATAGGATAAGTTTCAATGTCTTAGATTAGAGGTTTTTCAAGCTTTCATGGTTTAGAATGTTAGTTTTAATGGTTTTTTTGTCTTTGTTTATAGTGAATGATCTTATTGGGATTAATGTTTAGTGGGTTAAATATGCCTTGAATTTGTATGGATTGGGTGTAGTTAACCTTCACTATGTCATTTGTCACATTTTGGCGCTAGAAGGAAGGCAAACTTTAATGTTTTGTGCCTTTTTGGAGAAATTTTGGATTTAACTTAGTTGCTAGTTTTAAAAAAAAAATTGGGTTTAATCTCTTAAATGCATTTTCCTTAATTTTTAATGAATTATATATGACTAATCTTGTAGAAAGGTTGTTGGGTTTTGAAGATCTCATGTTTAGCTTTCCAAAACATTTTATGATTTCAAAATTGATCAAGATTTGAGGAAGTTGTCATTATCTCAAGTTGTTGTCCATAATTAATTTTGCTGGGTTTTTTTTATAAAAAATTCTAGGTTTATCTCTTAAATGCATGATTTTCCTTAATATTTAACGAATTTCTTAATGACTAATCTTGCAGAAAGGTTGTTGGATTTTTAGGATATCATATTTATCTTTCCAAAACATTTTACGATTTTAAAATTGATCAAGATTTGAGGAAGTTTTCATTATCTCAAGTTGTTGTCCATGATTAATTTTGCTGGTTTTTTTTTAAAAATTTGGGTTTAATCTCTTAAAGGCATGATTTTCCTTGATTTTTAATGAAATCTATATGACTAATCTTGTAGAAAGGTTGTTGGGTTTTGAAGATCTCATGTTTAGCTTTCCAAAATATTTTACGATTTCAAAATTGATCAAGATTTGAGAAAGTTGTCATTATCCCAAGTTGTTATAATCTAATTTTCTAAAAATATTTCTCAAACACTTAAAGGGATAAAATGAATTAGCTTTCAAAGTTGGATAAAATTGAACCAAACAACCTCACATTTGCTTTAAATTTTGACATGTGCTTTAAATTTTTTATTTCATCTTATTTCTAACATGTCTCTAACTTCTTGTTTTGGTTTTTTGGGTTTTGCAAGTTTGGACAATACAACTTGAAAAAAAGAAGCATACTATTATCATTTGAACTATAATTGTAACAAGTGTTTTGACACTTTTGGGACAATTATAACCCATTTGTAATGCTTTTTTATTTCACACTTTAGGACCACACTAATTTTCCATTAGGTTTAAAAAGGACACTCAAACGAGATTGAAATTGAACCCTCATCTCATCATTGTTCTTTGGGTTTAAAATTGAACAAGACAAATCTCATATTTCGTTTGGTGCATAAAATGAAGTCATCTTAGCTTAGGGGTTAAAATTTACAACTATTTGCTATGTTTTGTGATTTATACTTATGTTATCGAATGCGTATGTAATTCTCTCGCGCCACTCGGCGATCTTGAGAAACAAAAACATTCCTTAACACTTTGTATAATCACCTACGTCTTTCAATTTGGATTAAAACTGAACCCCTTGTGAGTGTAAGAAAAAGGCATGGTGTGTTTTCTCTCTTTGTTCATACGAATGGAGATGATTGAACTGCAGATGTACTTCCTTGCTATTGTTTATCTTTAGAGGGCCTGCCTCCCCGCTTCGAAAGGAGGGAACAACCCAAGTGGTAATGAACTAACACCAAGTTCTTCCAAATCGCTATATAAATTTGTGGTTACAATGAAAATTGTGATCAATGGGATGTGGTATATGATAGCTCTCCCCCAATATATTTATGATGTGTAAAGCCCTCGTTCTAAGGGTTGGAAGATCTCTTGAGGGAGTTTATCATTGCACCCCCTAAATTAGAAGCCCTTATTATGAAACTTTGTTTAGAAGCCAAAAATCCTTAATGCTTGTTGGTACAAGAACAGTCGTTCTAAAGCTGACCCACATTCTTACTATTCAATTTTAGAAACAAAAAAAATCCTTTTGATCTTTGGATTTTAAGGATTTTGAGATTTGGTGGTTTTGAGAAGTGTGTGTCATGAAGGGGAGCCAATGTCACCAAATCTCTAACTATTCGCATTGTTTAGTGTTTGAAGAAATCTAAGTGGGGATTCAACAAGTATAGCCATTTTGAACCTAGGATTGTAAAGTGATGAGTTGAAGAGTGACGAAAACACTTTTGGGGAAATTATATCCAATCTAAAATCAGAGCTTGATAAAGAAGAAAGCATTCTTTCTCAAGAGAAAAAATAAAAGGATAAATTCCTCTCATTTTGGTCACGAATGAAAGAGGCAAAGCTAAGTAAGTTGGTGGAAATTGTGGTAATTCCCGACAAAGAGAAATATATGGAGGTAAGAGAATCCCTCAAGCACCGCATTCAAGTGATCAAGTCTCTTATCGAATATGTCCACCAAGTACAAGAAGATGTAAAAGGACATCGTGTTATCCTTGAAAATGGAGTTAAGGAGTTACCAAGTAAGCTCCTTGATGAAGATCATATTTTCCTCCCAGCCAGTGAACTTTCATAGATCTACAAGGAAGCTATCATGAAGCATGTGGAGGATGCAAGCTTTTCAAAGACCTTCATGCATAAAATTTGTGACATACGAATTTCTCTTGATAATCTCAAGATGCATCTTGACAGGTGCAAGAAGATTCACTCATTTGCTAAAAGATCAATCACCAGAGTTCACACCATTGTGGATTACACTATTGGTCCAGAGAGGCATTCATCCTAGAGACAAAGAAGAGATATGAAGACTTCCGCACCCAATGCAAGGAACGATGAAGACTTCTTTTTCTCTAATGTTAGATAGTTTTTTCTTTCATTTACGCATTTTGTAAATAGTTCTTGACATCTTATATGTCTTTTTCCAAGATGTAATTACATGTAAAAACATAGATGTTTTCCCAAAAAGATGGACAACATCTTTGAATAACTCGACTTGTTAGGTGAAATTTTCCTAAATTAGCTCACCTAACTTTCCTAATTTTGCTCATCTACTTTCCTATATTTTCTCTTCCCTCTCTTCTATAAATAGAAGGGAATTCTTTTTTAATCTTTATCTTTTATCTTTTGCAACGAAGTGCTGCCCATTTTGAGAAGCAAATACATGAAACTTTGTGTTCATCTTTGTGTATCTATTTTGATGAATAAAGAAGAAATTTGCATACCAGACTTTGTGTTGGATCAATTGTCTTTTGATTTCATTAAGATTGGCAGCGATTAGTGTGTGAGATCTAAGGGCTTTGAATAAATCTGTGTAAACTTTGTGTTGCACTCTTTATTTGGATTTGTGATATTGTTTGGATACCTATTGGTGAATTATCTACAAGACTTTGTGCTTGTAATTGTTCATGTTGTTCATGGAATTGTTGTGTTGTATCTAGAAGACTTTGTGCTTCTAATACGATGCTTGTTACACATCTCAAGGATCTATTAGTGAAAAGCTACGGAACAACTTTGTGCCTTCATGAGCTTTTCTTTCTTATTTTATTATTTATTATTATCATGTCGGTATCTCTAAGCTTTACTTTGACAAGATAGAGATATTGGAATTACTACTTTGTTTTTAGTTTGAAGTTATATTGAATCATAACTACCAAATGTGAAGCATTGTAAAACGTATTATATGAAGAAAAAAAAAAAGAGAAGTATGAATGTGACACACCCCCATCTCGTAATTGTAGTATACATTTTGTGAATATTTAATTAGTTTTACTTAGTTTCAATAAGTAGTAAGAAGAGTGCCTCCCCTTTCTAAGAGGAGAGATTGCATCTCACACAATTGAGGTTGAAATCAAGGTTGTGTAATCTATTGAAAAGGGATTACATAATTTTCACCCAAAAGTTTTTTTGTGACTCTGCTGGGGTACGACACATGCAATTAAAGCCTCACACTTTTGATTGAAGTGAATAAGTTTTCCAATATCTTATTGTGATCTTGTATATTGTTATTTTTAATCTTTATCTTGTTTAGATCTATATTCTGGCAGATAGAAGGTATACACGAGGATTGAGGGCTCAAGGAGTAGTAGATCCACTTTTTGAAGACTTGTTGCAACATAATTCTCCACCTACTCTACTAGTAAGGTCGTTGAAACGCACAACAAGTTATCCTCCACGAAGGCTAAGATCTCCTCTTCTGAGTGAATCCTTTGTTTTCTACAGAGTTCTAGTGCAAGTACCTATTGTGCAACCTATCATGGCCACACCACCTACAGGACCTTGGGGAAATGCCTTCAATCCCCTTCGTTTGGCCGCACCTCTGCACGAACTTCCACGTGTTTCAAGAAAGCATCTTATGAAGTTTTTGGGTGACAACAAACAACATCCCGATGAACACATTTCTTCCTTTTACATTGTTTGCAGTGTTCTTTGCATAGAACACAAAGACATTGTTGTGAGGTTGTTCATTGAATCTCTACAAGGAGTTGTTGCTAAATGGTTTTATACTCTTCCAGCTGCTTTTGTCACTAATTGGAACACTCTTTGTACCAAGTTTGAGGAAAGGTTCAAACCTGTTGAAGATGCACATGCCTTATTGGCACAACTTACAACCATGTGGAAATAGGCCCATGAACCCATGCGTGATTTTGTGCCTAAGTTTAATAAGCTAGTGACAAGAATCCCAAATGAGGCGAGATCAACCGATCATAATTTGAAGTGCTTCTTCATCAACACGCAACTCCCCAAAGTAAGTTTTTTCTTGCATAGGGAAGCTCTCGCCAATGTTGAAGCATCTCAACAATTAGCTACCAGTCTTGAAGATGATATGATCCTTGCTGGAGAAATAAGGATGAGTACCAAAAACAACAACAAGATGCAAGCATCAAGATCTTCAGCTTCTAATGCTAATGCTCCAAGTGTTAATTCTAATTTTGCTGATCCCATGGTTCCAAGGTTGGAAAATGAAATCTTGGCTTTGAAAAAGCAAGTTTCCAACAAAAATCCCTACAAGGATGTCCCCAGAAGGACTTTCCCTAACTATGTTGGAAACAAAAATCATAATCGTCTTCCAGGACCACAAGGAAGACTCATGCTTGAAGCTCCACCTACCAATATTGTCGCGAGATACTAAGGCTAAACAAGATGAATATGCACAGTTGGATTATCCCATGGAAGAAAGTGTTGATCTCTTTCAAGATGAAGAAATGGAATTAGCTGGCAACTCCAATATTGGCTATCTATAAATGGAAAATGAATTTGAGGAGGACATGGTGATGGATGCATATGTTGTCTTTACATGAAAACAACAAAATTAGCTTGATCAAACTCAAGCTATTGCTCTGCCAAAAAATGAGAAGCCATCGGTTACCATTGCAAAAAGAGGATCTCCTCTGCTTTGGCAACCCAAAAATGTAGAAAACAAACAAGTGCTCCTCGTCCCCCTCCATCAATTCCTTCCATTCCCAAATCTAATCTCCTAGTTTTGAAGACCAGTGTGCCTTTTGTTAAACCTATCAGTGAAGTTACTACATCCACTTTACAAAATTCATTCCAGGATTTTGATATTATTGATCATGCCAAGAAAACCAAGATCCAAATTTTTGAAGTTGAATACCTCAAGGCCAATCCCAATTTGACAGGCTTATCAAGTTCCTGAAGGATAAAGGAATTTCCCCAAATTAATATTCATCTCTTGATATTCCTGTTGCTTCAAAGCCCCAAACGCCATAAAATAGCCTTGTTTCTACCCCTCTAGTTGCATCTAGGTGTATTAATTTGTTCTTTATTTCTTTACGTGTCAATGGCTTTAAATTAAGCACCTGTGTTATAGATTCTAGCGCATCAAACAATGTGATGCTAGCCAAGGTAGTTATTGCCATAGGTTCGAATCTGACCAAAAAAATTAGCCGTTGTTTCTCTATGGAGAACAAACAAGTACCTTTGATCTGTCATATCAACGATGCACAATATGCATTTGCTACATACCCAAAAAAGAAAATAAAGATGATAGTTCTAGTAGGTGACATGCCAGCATCTTACGAAATCCTCCTTGGACATAATTTTTGTAAAGATGTTGGAGGCAAACTGAACATGGACATGTTTGAGGCCAGGATACCTGTGAAAGGTGTGATGCAAATGTTGATTCTTGAAAGGGATTCAAAATTCTCAGTGACACAATTTGATGATCTAACGGCTCAAATTTTGTTTGAGTCTTTGGGTGTTGGAACATATTATCTACAAACAGAAGAGGTTGGTGAATCTTCAACAAGACATGAGTTGGAGAGCGATGATTCTTCCTCAACAAAAAATGAGTCATCATTAGATGATTTTTCTATCTCAGATCATGAAGCTTCATCAAATGATGAAGCTACAAATTTTAATATTGTCAATCTTGGTGACCCAAATGGTGTTTGGTTACTCGAGTTTGATGGCAATTGCTCGTCCACTAATTTTGGAGTGGGAACGGTTTTCATTTCCCCTACAAGAATTTTTTTCCCTTTCTCTTTCAAATTATAGTTTGACAAAACTAATAACATTGTCAAATATAAAGCTTTGTTATTAGGAATGCAAGTTGCAGGAAAGAAAGGTATCAAAAATCTTCATGCTCAAGGTGATGTCGAGTTGATAGTATGTTAGGTAAGGAATTTGTATAAGACAAAAAATGACAGACTTAAGCATTATCACAATATTTTTTGGGATTACATTGAGGATTTTGAGGCTTTTGATATATCTGCAATTCCAAGGGAGGATAATGATAGAGTTGATTCCTTAGCAGTGTCAGCCACACTCTTGATACCACATAAAGACTTTCAAGGTTCTACCTATACCATCAAGTTGGTTTCCACCTGAGTATTCCTGATAATTCAAAGAATTGGCATATTTTCAATGATGATCATCAAATTATTTCCTTTTTGGAGAAGGAAGAAAATTTTCATGAAATGTACTTTGAAGGAAGTGATTCTCCACATCGAGAATCTGTGTCTGATATGGATCTAGTTATGGGTGAAGAGCTCTTGCAACTCAAATGGAATAAAATTCCCAAGGGGTTGGTATCTCTAGAGAAAATTTTTGATATGCATGATCACTATGTCAAGAAACAACTCTCAGGCTTTGATTCATCTAATGAGGTTGAATAGATCAACTTAGGAACTGAAGTAGATCCTAAGATGGTAAACGTTGGTAAGTGTTGCATGGTCGAAGAGAGGAAGCAGTTTACTAAGTTGTTACAAGAATATATGGATGTCTTAGCTTATTCATATGAAGATCTGAAATCCTTCCGGTCAAAGGAGGTGCAACATGACATTCCCCTTAAGGTTGGAGCATTTCCTTATAAACAAAAGCAAAGGAAATACAACCCAAAGCTTTCTGGAACAATCCTTGCAGAAGTTCAAAAAATGTTGAACGCACGAATAATATTCCCTATCCATCATTCAACATGGATAGAAAATATTGTTCCTATTCGTAATAAAAATGGTGAGATCCGTATTTGTGTGGATTTCAAAAATATGAACTAGTTGTCACTCAAGGATAATTATCCTCTTCTAGTGATGGACCAAGTTCTTCAAAATGTGACCGAATCTGAAATGCTCTCCATGTTGGATGATTATTTTGGTTACAACCAGATTGAATTCAATTCAAGTGATCAACACAAGATGACTTTTACAATGCCATGGGGTACCTTTGCATATCATATAATGCCTTTTGGCCTGATCAATGTTGGCTCCATGTTTCAATGAGCTATGGACTTGGCTTTTCGTGATGCGATGGGAAAGTTCATTGTGGTGTATCTTGATGATCTTACTATTTTTTCTAAAAAGCATCATGAACATTTTTGCCATCTAAGGAAAATATTTGAGGGATGCTGACATGGTATTTCCTTGAACCCCAAAAATTCAATTTTTGGGGTTACAGCAGGTAAACTTCTTAGTCACATGGTGTCTACAAAAGAAACCAAGATTGACTCAGAAAGAGTTAAAAGTATCAAATCACTCACTCTGCCATCAAGCAAGAAGGTTGTCCATTCCTTCTTTGGCAAAGTAAACTTTCTACGAAGATTCCTTCCATACTATGCAAAAAAGACTCATCATATTGTTAATATGATGAAAGGTAATACCACTTTTCATTGGATGATAGAAGGGAAAATTGTGTTTTATGATATCAAGGAGGCCATTGCTAATGCACCAGTGTTAGTCTACCCAAAATACACCAAAGAATTCATCATGTATAGTTATGCTTCTGAGCATACACTTTCAGCAACTCAGGTGCAAGAAAATAGTGAGGGTTTTGAATCTTCGATTGCATTCATGAGCTGCCCTCTAAAGAATTATGAATTGAAATATTCCCAAATGGAAAAACATGCTTTTTTTGTGGTCAAAGTTGTTAAAAATTTCTGGTTCTACGTTCTTAATAGCCATGTCAAATTCATAGTTCCAAACTCAATTGTTAAGTCCATCTTAATACAACAGGAGTTTGGAATGAAAAGAGGAAATTGAATTGCCAAGATTCAAGAATATGACAGGGAAATCAAGCCTACCAATTTGATATGTGGGCGAGGACTATGTCAACTCATCACTGAAAATAATCTTGATGAAGAAATTTTAGAGACTGAGGAGTCAGATCCAAGTGAACTTCCAATGGTGTTATTCGTTAGTACAACTGATGAGTGGTATTCCAACATTTCCCATTTTCTCACTTATGGGGAATGTCCTGATCATTTGACTCCAAAGGAGAAAAAGACCATCAAACTAAATTCAAGAAACTTTGTCTTATGGGAAAATGGTTTGTACAAACATGCATTGGATGGAACTTTCTTGTGATGTGTTGATGAAGAACAACAGGAAAGATTGTTGAAGTCATATCATGACTTAGCATGTGGAGGACACTTTTCAGCACTAGTTACCCCTCACAAAATCCTAAGAGCAAAGTACTACTATCACACACTCTTCTAGGATGTGTACTCTTGGGTGCGTGAATGTGAACTATGTCAACAATTCATAGGCAAGCCAAAGCTAGTGGCTTTTCCTCTAAAACTAGTTGTTATTGAAGAACCCTTCCAACAGTGGGGAATTGATTTCATCGATGCGATGAATCCACCATCAAGTGTGGGACACACCTATGTCCTAAATGCAATTGGCTTCTTCACCAAGTGGGTTGAAGCAATTCTGGCTAAGCATGCTACTTTTGAAGTGGTATGTATTTTCTTAAAAGAAAATATCATTTCCAGGTTTGGTGTCTCAAACAAAATTGTTGTTGAAAATGCCTTTGCCTTATCGTCAAGTGAGATAAATAAGTTATATTTTGAACTTGGCATAACTTTGTCACATTATTCTGATTATTACCTATTATCACCTGAAGTTACACCCTATTGAACCTGATGTCCAACGCCTCAGTGTAACATGGGAAGACCTCTAAAGATGTGGGTTTCTTTATAGGCAGAGGTCAACCTCTGGAGAAGGCCGACTTCCTTTGGTGTCACCTAAAACTACTGATCTTGTAAGGAAAAGGGAGAAGGAGAAACATAAAAATGGAAATTAAATCCTAAGGTGATACACCGAACTGACAAGAACAATGAGACACTCAATTTACACTTGAATACTGGTGACAGCCATGGGATTGCACAACAAGATCCTGTGGCTCACACATACAAATAGGTTTGACATGCACATGCCTTCGAGGAGGAAAGGAAAATTTTCACAAAGTAGAAGCTCATGTGCAAGATTGAGTAAACACAGTTTGTAACCTACATGATACTACTTCTGCAAAGAAAGGCACGACATGAAACAAAAGCTATAAGGAAAGAGAAAATTTCACTAAGTAGCTCAATGAATCACTAGAATGCACAATACTTCACAAGAATTAGAAGGCAAAAAGATGGACCATCAATGGTAACCAAGGTAGATTTTGTATATCATGTTCCAAATTGAGTTACAAAAACGTGCTAGTCTAAGAGAGGACTGCAAAAGGGTCACAGACTTCCGAGAAGCATACATCAGAACTCTTTACAAAAAGGAAAAAAATGCCTTATATACATCAGTGTGTCGGCCCCTTAGGGCTTACAAAAAATATCGGGCTCAGAAAGATCACCCATAGATCTTTTGATTGAAATAAATGTTGCACCCCTGCGTGTCTCGTTGTTCATGTCGATGTGAAGAATCACCCCTGGAGAAGCCTTAAAGATCTTTAGCAGCAACTACCACATTCATTTTTGATCCTCGTGTCCACCTTTGAATTCCCCCTGGGTCGAGTGCTTTGAATGCTCTTGAGGTTAGAATAGATATGCGTTGATTTTCATCCTGTTGATCTTCTTTTTGCTGGTGAGACAACCATGATCACTCGTAGCTCCTTCCGATTGGCTGAAAATACTCCACGTAGATTCCTCGGGTGGTCAAAGCTCCTTCCATCAGAATCGCATCTCAGCGAGACACTGAAGGTGTCTCACTGATGCGATTATGGCCTTCTGAAGCTATCGGCACAACACATGACAGTTGGTGAGACATTACGTGGGCTTTAGAATTCATATCGATTATTATTGAGGCCATCGGCAAGACATAATTTTATTGCCAAAACATCATGTCGAAAAACCCCACCCTTTAGCGAAGGCACCTTGTTTCAGCGGGACTCACTACATTCGGCAAGACTTCTTGGCGATGTTGGATCCCTCTCTCTGAGCTCTCCTTTCTTTAGCGACGTTGCTTTCCTTGGGCGATACATTCTAACTTCACCCAAACCTCACATCGAGGTCTTTTCATTCCACCGAGCTGCTCTTTTGTTGGCAAGACAACACCGAGTCAGGGAAACCTTCCCTTGACTTGGAACGTTATACCAAGGCTTCCTTTATCGGTGAGACCCTACTGGGTCGCTGAGACCTTCTAGCGAAACCATCGCTTTGTCTCGAGCTCCAAGATTCCATTCGGAAAGACTCTGGTAAGTCGCTGGGACCTCATGGCGACGGCTTCAACTCTTGGTGAGGCCCCTCTGTTGTCAGCAAGACATTGGCCTATCGACCAAACCTCTTGCTGAAGGCATAAAACTTTTGGCGAACTCCTCTTGTTATTAGCGAGACGTTGGAGTTGGGGAGACCTTTCTCTGACTTGAATGCTATGTCGAAGGCTCCCTATTATCGGCGAGACATCACCGGTTCGCTGAGACCTCTTGTCATAATACATCTCCTGCCGAAACTTTATTGTTGGTCTAGAAGACTTCACTGGTTGCCGAGACTCACGCCGAACTCTTCATTCTGCCTGAGCTTCAAATCATTTGTTTCACTGAGACTTTCTAGGTCGCCGAGACCCTCTGTAGACTTCCCTTACTTACCCCGAACGCAAGCAGTCGGTGTGACTTTCTCACATCACCGAGACCTCCTGCCGAAGGAAAAACCTTATGTTGAAGGGATCCTATTTTGCTTTGTCAGCGAGACTCGATGCATTCACCGAGACTTCTCTCCAAAGAAAAGAACTTCCGCCAAAATGAATATCTTTTTTTCGCCGGGACGATGATCGATGTCTTGTCGATAGGGACCTGTAGGTGAATTCCACTCGCCGTGACATTCCTGGGGTCTTGGTGACTCTATCCTTAGAAGATTTTCATGTCGAACCTAAACAAGGAAGACTTCTTCACTAATTTCCCTGTGAACTAGCACCAGATTCATGATTTTTTCCCTTGTGCAAATGTTCCATTTAGCCCTCTCGAATTTCGGTCACATGATATTCTGCCTAATTGAGCCTGAGGGTGAAAATTAGGCAACATTTATGGCGACCTTTGTTGGATGTTTGCCTACTAAACATGAAGACCAATAGCCTAGGCCTATCCATTGGGCATGGAATCATTGGGAAAATTCAGGAACAGACTTGGAACAACTTTGTACATTGTAACTTGAGACACATATCACCTGGAAACTTATTGAAAACAAGAAAAACTACAGAAGGGAAACTATTTAACTGTGCTGCAATAGCACTTAGGGAATATAAACTGCATCTAAACCTACCCTACACTAACCAATAAGAAATTGGTCAAACAAACCCATTGACAGGTTGGGTAAAATAACTGCCCTTTCTAAAAAATTTACAATGTTTGCCATGCTGGAGAACAACTAAAGAGAAATGAAGCATGTATGATACTTCAATGGATGGTTGTAAGATCTCTTGCAAAACATATTCAAGTTTACTAACCTTTTCATACGGAATGTAAACATTCCCATTCTGAGGTGGAAAGGTAACTTGAGTGCGCTTCTCTTGAGCAGTACCCTCATGCTTTGGTGCAAGCTTTGTCCTTAGTGTTGTATTGGATTCCATCTGAGCTAGGTATCTAATTGGACAGCCTTTGGTAAGGGTAAAAATTGAGCCTCCTTTGATCTCTTGCTCATGAACTGCCATTTAATCACCTCGCTGGCTGGAAAGGTATAGCCCTTGTGGCTAACTTGATGGAAGAGTAGTAGCCTCCTCAATATGCTCATGCTTTCCCAACTGAGTTCCCATTTCTTCGACGGAGAACAAAGAAATAGCTTCCTCCATCACATCTTCAATCAATTCATCAACCTCAAGCTCCTTTATAGACCAGAATGGAAGCTACTCATAATTCTCATAATCTCTGGGAGAGTTACATTTTGATTCAGGTTTGTTTTCCTCAATAAAGGGGGGCAACAATTCAAGCAATGATGTAGCCTCAAGCTCCTCTGCACAATAGAATGGAAGCTCCTCCAACTAGTTATGACTTTGCAAATCATGCTCATTAGGCTCCTCCTGATGTTGCATCATTTGTTCAAGTTCATGAACCTGTTGTTCTAGTTCACCATGACTATCAACCACTTCTGAGTCTTCATCCGATGTTGAACAAAATTGTTCAATAATAACTATGCATTCTTCTTCATAAAGCTTAGTATTAGCCTTCTCATTTATCGCATGCTTGAAAATATCACAGCCCATACCTTGGAGAGTGGTATCAAGTTCAATTTCATTATCCTTTTCCAAGTCTAATGCTTCATTTTCTTGCTAATGAACATTGGTCAGCAACTCATTGGTTGGTTTGATGTCTTCCTGTTGTTTTGAAACTGCCATTTTGCAAGTGTCTTCCACTTGAGGAAGATCTTCAGTCAGTTTCAAGCTTTGAGAAGAGGCAATCTGCTTGAAGCTTGGAATTGAAAACACATGCTCCTCCAACTTAGCAATTTCATCGTAGTTGTCCATGCTAGATTCACCTTGTCTAAAACTTGGAATTTTGTACTTTGAGGCTCCCTCCTGTTGTCTCATCTACACCTCCTTTTGTTTGAGCTTTTCTTGCTGTAGTCGGTAACCTGCTACAACTAAATGCATTAGATTTACTTTGTTGATCCTCTCCATGAGGAGTAATTCATCTGAATCAATGGACTGCTCTTGAGGGATGATGGACTGATCTTGTTCAGGTACTACATTCTCTTGCATCGAATTGAATCCCTTAAAGCTTGGAATTTCAAACTGAGAAGACTTACTAGGGGAGTCAAGAGGCTGGCTTTGCCTGAAGCTGGCAAACTTGTATTTGGGAACCTCTTGTTCAAAAAAATTTAGCCTCTTTTTTGCCTCTTTTGTAGCCAGCTGCTAGGCAAGGTTCTCTTCAAATTTCCTCTTTTGTGTCTCCCATTCCTCTTCACTTTTTTGAGCTTGGTAAGCTTCTTGTTCTTGTTGCCAATCGGTCTCCTACTCATGAAGATAGGCCTGATAGGCCATCTCTTCTTGTTGTTGATCATACTCCTGCTGCATCCTAAGCTCTTCCATCTGCCTTATAATGTCTGACAGCATGTCCTTTGTGTTATTCATGCTATTATTTATATAATTAAACTCTTGGAGCTGATTTTGGATATCTGAATTTGGATCCAAAGACTAAGCAGGGGTGGGTGGGAGGTAAGCATGTTGACCATGCTGATAGGCTGTTGTTGCATGGTTGTTTGGGATTAAACCAACAGTATGACTGGCCTGATATGGCTGATAGGGTGATTGGTTGACAGGATTTTCATGAAACTGAAGTGGGTATACATAGTAACTACAAAAATCTGTCATCTCTACTCGTATGTATGCTAAAATTATAATATTCATCTTATAATTGAAACATACCAGCACTAAAATTGTTGAAACCAGTAGATTTTCTCGGAGTCACTAGGTATGTAAAGAAAATGCCTCCAAAACGCTGAAACCACTACTGCACACACCAAACAGCAGCAATAAAATACAGAAACATGAACTGAGGAGCAATTCACTGTCCCACCGGGCGTGCCAAAAATTGTTATCACCGAAAGTTGCACCCTGTTGAACTTGATGTCCAACACCTCAGTGTAACATGGGAAGACCTCTAAAGATGTGGGTTTCTTTATAGGAAAAGGTCAACCTCTGAAGAAGGTCGGCTTCCTTTGGTGTCACCTAAAACTACTAATCTTGTAAGGAAAAGGGAGAAGGAGAAACATAAAAATGGAAATTAAATCCTAAGGTGATACATCGAACTGACAGGAACAATGAGACACTCAATTTACACTTGAATACTGGTGACAACCATGGGACTGTACAACAAGATCCTGTGGATCACACATACAAATAGGTTTGACATGCACATGCCTTCGAGGAAGAAAGACAGATTTTCACAAATAGAAGCTCATGTGTAGGATTGAGTAAACACAGTTTGTAACCTACATGATACTACTTTTGCAAAGAAAGGCACCACATGAAACAAAAGCTATAAGGAAAGAGAAAATTTCACTAAGTAGCTCAATGAATCACTAGAATGCACAATACTTCACAAGAATCAGAAGGCAAAAAGATGGACCATCAATGGTAACCAAGGTAGATTTTGTATATCATGTTCCAAATTGAGTTACAGAAACGTGCTAGTCTGAGAGAGGATTGCAAAAGGGTCACAGACTTCAGAGAAGCATACATCGGAACTCTTTACAAAAAGGAAAAAAATGCCTTATATACATCAGTGTGTCAGCCCCTTAGGGCTTACAAAAAATATCAGGCTCAGAAAGATCACCCATAGATCTTTTGATTGAAATAAATGTTGCACCCCTGCGTGTCCCGTTGTTCATGTCGGTATGAAGAATCACCCCTGGAGAAGCCTTAAAGATCTTTAGCAGCAACTATCACATTCATTTATGATCCTTGTGTCCACCTTTGAATTCCCCCCGGGTCGAGTGCTTTGAATGCTCCTGAGCGCAGAACAGATACGCGTCGATTTTCATCCTGTTGATCTTCTTTTTACTGGTGAGACAGCCATGATCACTCGTAGCTCCTTCTGATTGGCTAAACATACTCCACGTAGATTCCTTGAGTGGTCAAATCTCCTTCCATCAGAATCACATCTCAGCGAGACACTCTCAAGTGTCTCGCCGATGCGATTATGGCCTTCTAAAGCTATTGGCACAGCACATGACAGTTGGTGAGACATTACGCGGGCTTTAGAATTCATATCGATTATTACTGAGGCCATTAGCAAGACATAATTCTATCACCAAAACATCATGTCGAAAAACCCCACCCTTTAGCAAAGGCACCTTGTTTCGGTGGGACTCACTGCATTTGGCGAGACTTCTTGGCAATGTTGCATCCCTTTCTCTGAGCTCTCTTTTTTTTTAGCGATGTTGCTTTCCTTCGGTGAGACATACTGACTTCGTCTAGACCTCACACCGAGGTCTTTTCATTCCATTGAGCTACTCTTTTGTCGACAAGACAACACCGAGTCAAGGAAACCTTCCCCCGACTTGGAACGTTATACCAAGGCTTCCTTTATCAGCGAGACCCTACTAGGTCTCTGAGACCTTCTAGCGAAACCATCGCTTTGTCTTGGGCTCAAAGATTCCATTCAACAAGACTCTAGTAAGTCACTGGGACCTCATGGCAACGGCCTCAACTCTTGGCGAGGCCCCTCTATTGTCGGCAAGACATTGGCCTATCGGCCAGACCTCTTGCCGAAGGCATAAAACTTTTGGCAAACTCCTCTTGTTATCGGCAAGACATTGGAGTCAAGGAGACCTTTCTCCAACTTGAATGCTACGCCGAAGGCTCCTTGTTGTCGGCGAGACATCACCTATTCATCGAGACCTCTTATCGAAATACATCTCCTATCGAAACCTTATTGTTGGTCTGGAAGACTTCACTGGTCGCTGAGACTCATGCTGAACTCTTCATTCTGCCCGAGCTTCAAATCATTTGTTTCGTTGAGACTTTCTAGGTCGCCGAGACCCTTTGTAGACTTCCCTTACTTACCTTGAACGCAAGAAATCAGTGTGACTTTCTCACATTGCCGAGACCTCTTGCCGAAGGCAAAACCTTATGCCGAAGGGATCTTATTTTGCTTTGTCGGTGAGACCCGATGCATTTGCCGAGACTTCTCTCCGAAGAAAAGAACTTCCGCTAAAATGAATATCTTTTTGTCGCCGAGACGATGATCAATTTCTTGCCGATAGGGACCTATAGGTGAATTCCACTCGCTGTGACATTCCTGGGGTCTTGGCTTCTCTATCCTTAGAAGATTTTCATGTCGAACCTAAACAAGGAAGACTTCTTCACTAAGTTCCCTATGACCTAGCACAAGATTCATGATTTTTTCCCTTGTGCAAATGTTCCATTTGGCCCTCTTCAACCTCGGTCACATGATATTCTGCCTGATTGAGCCTGAGGGTGAAAATTAGGCAACATTACCCACAAGGTAATGGTCAACCTGAATCAAGCAATAAAAAATTGGTGACTATAATCCGCAAGCTTGTGGACAAGAATCAAAGTTTGTGGCACAAATCTTTGTATGATGCTTTGTGGGTAGAAATAATAACTCCAAAGCAGGCGATTGGTATGTCTCCTTCCAACTCTTGTATGGGTTGAATACAAAAATTCCCATAACCTTAGAACTTCCAGCCCTCAAATTGGTTAAGGCCATTAAGGATGAGACTTTTGATAATTCGGTCGACAAGAAGATAATGTATCTCTCTAAAATATTGGAAGAGAATCAAGTTCAAGTGGCTAACCGCATCGCAGAGCATCAGGACCAAGTCAAGAATATTTTTGACAAGAAGGCCAAGTCTCATGATTTTCAAATTGGTGATCTTGTTCTCTTATGGGACAAGTGAAGAGAGCCAAAGGGTATGCATAGGAAGTTTGATTCACTGTGGACAAGACCTATCAAAGTTCATCAGTTGTAGCATGAAAATAGTTTCATGTTGGCATACGAAGATGGAACACCATTTTCCCTTCCTCACAGCGAGAAACAACTCAAACACTTTGCACAATAAGGTGATAGGCCTTCAAATGTAAATATTTTTATTTTAGTACTTGCATCTTTTTGTTTTTGAGTCTTTGCATTGTCGTCGCTTAACTCTATGTCCCATGGATGGATAAAAGCACTTGAATTTTGGAGTTCTCCCTTCAGTAATTTATGAGAATGACCATAGGAAGATCCCCAACTGGAGCTAGTTGCTATCATGGAATCTAGCAACATTTGATTTACAGATAACCCCCTACAAAAGTTGTTTGTTTTGCAATTTTGTGATTTTCAAGCATGCAAAACGAGGCAAATTTCAATTCACCTCGATGCACAGTCCAAAATCTCAAACTGTCTATTTGAGTGTTTCCCCATGTCTGTCTTTTGAAGAGCTTCGAAACAAGTATCTTCGTCAGCTCTCAACATTTGGGAGTTAGAAAATTTGTGAAACATGTCAAAGCGCTAAAAATCAATGCTCCTACATGTGCCTTAGTAAATTTCACTCCAAGTGTTGGAGAGCTAAAAATCATCACTCCTACACTTTTTTCAAGTCTTTGAATTGCACAAGCACTGATTTTTAGCACTTGTTCACTTTTTGCTTCACTTTGTAAATATATGCTAGAGTGGTGATTTTCACAACTCGAGCATGTATTTCGCCACTTAATTCGCCACAATCAATGCAACTTAAGTTGCATTTATGGTCCACTTTTAAATCACTTAAAAGTGATTTTAGACTAATCACTCCCCATTTTGATTCACCTTCCTCCTCTATGCACTGGATGTTTCTCAAACTCCTGTTGTAGATATCCAAATTTGACCACTCCCACATGGTCAAACTCGTCTACCTTATTCATCTATTTCGTCAATATTAATTAAACGATTTATTTAATTAATATTTCGCCTTTTGCCTAAGGTCCCTAAAGTATTTAATTCAATAATTAAATACTTTACCTTACACCTTTTCGTCTCTAAACTAAATAAACATATCAATTTATTTAAATTAGTCATTTGACCTTTTTGAATAAAATCAATTTTAAATTCTTCTTTTTTCTCTCTCCTTGACACATCCTCCATAATCCTCTTCTAATTTGGATTAAGTTAATTAATACATGATTAGGATTTGCACTCCTTAATCAGGATTAATGTCACATCCTCCATAATCTTCCACTTTCTTCTAATCCCTCATTAATTTTCCTTAATCATGTATTTGCACAACCTTGATCTAATCATCTTGCCACATTTAGCATACCCTTTTGGTCAACCTTTACATATTCCACATTTAGTATTGACCCTCCTCCCCATGTGAATTTTTAATTCACATCTATCCTTCCAAGACCATCTTTATTCCTATGCAAGTTCTAGAACCTTTGACTTGTCACATCACTCACATGTGTCCAAGTCTTCCAGAACCTTTGACTCGCCACGTCACTCACATGTGTCAAAATCCTACCTTTTTGGGAACCTTGTCTTATCCATTAGATTCTCCCAATCATGTGAATTTTTAGGAACCTTGTCTTAATTCACATTTATTTCTCCAACTACTTTCCTCTTCCCCATGGAGATTTTTGAGGAATTCTAAAATTCCTCAAGTGTCACTTTCATTCTCACTTGGGGACAAGAAGTTCCTTTTTGAGGAAATCCTCTCATCCCCCAAGGTAATTTCAAAGTACATGTTCTTCTTCCACATCATTTTTCCTTCTTCCACCTCACTTGTACCTCTTTCCATCTCATCCTACCCTTGGACACCTCACCCCCCACATGTTAAGATGTGAGGGCTTGTGAGTCCACAACTCACCATAGCCCTCTATCTTGGCCATGGTAGCTCAATCCTGACTAGAGAATTCAACTTCTTATATATATACCCCCCCTCTTCTCATGAATTTTCACACTTTAAGCATTCAAGTACCCTTATTCTAGCAAAATTGTGAGCCATTTTCAAGCCTCCATTAAGCAATTACTTGCATTCTCAACCATTTTGCATATTTACTTTCACTTCATCACCATGGCATATTTAGTTTAGCCTTCATCCCACTTTGCATCCATCCATTTTCATCCATTTTCATCAAAAGGAGCATATATACCAACTAGCATCAAGGGCCAACCAAGGAGATTGATACGAAAGAAAGGTATAATCGTTTATCTTTATTTTTCTTTTGTGTTTTCCTTATGCTAATCATTGAGGTGGTCTAATGTTTTCATTTTCCATTCTTAGTTTAGTTTGCATATTTAGAATAGAAAGCACTTGCACACATTTCTGGCACTCTCGATGGGACCCACAAACGAGCTCCTACACTTCTACATTTCTTATTGTTTCATCTTTTGTAGGTTCAGGTTGCAGAGGGTTGTACCTTCCCTTGAGCAATAGTTTTTTTTATTTTTATTTTTATTTTTTTAACTGTTTTTCTACAAAGGGGCATACCTACCCTTGAGCAGTAACTTGTTTGCTATTTTCTATGTATTTTTCTAACTGTTTTTCTGTAGAGGGACATACCTTCCCACCCAAAGGGGCATACCAGCCCTTGAGCAGTAGTTTGTTTTTTGTTGATTTTTCTAACTATTTTTTTTCTATAGAGTGGCATACATGCCCTTCCAAAGGGGCGTACCTTCCCCTGAACAACTTTTTGTTATCTTCTTTTAGCTTCATTTCTAACTGTTGTTCTACAAAGGGGCGTACCTTCCCACCTAGAGGGGCGTACCTGCCCTCGAGCAACATTTTGTTATCTATTTTCTGTTGTTTTTCTAACTGTTGTTCTGTAGAGGGGTGTACCTGCCCCTAAGCAACATTTTGTTCTTCATTTTCTATTTTTTTTCTCACTATTGTTCTGCAAAGGGGCATACCTTCCCACCCAAAGGGGCATACCTACCCTTGAACAACATTTTGTTCTATATTTTCTATTGTTTTTCTAACTATTTTTTCTGCAGAGGGGCGTACCTACCCTTCAGCAACATTTTGTTCTCTATTTTCTATTGATTTTCTAACTGTTGTCTAAAGAGGGGTGTACCTTCCCACCTAGAGGGGAATATCTGCCCTTGACAAACACAGAGGGGCATACCTGCCCTTGACAGAGGTTGTTTCAAGGTAAAAATAGTGGGTAAGCTTGCATTTTCAGGTTTTGTTTTGATTGTTTTTTATTTATACTAACCCTAACCTATGTTGTTGGTGTTTTTGTCTGAGCTTTCCTAATGTTTGTATAGTTTAAAACATTTATTGAAGATAAAAACATAAAACTCCTAACACATTTGTTGCAGAACGAACAGGCCAAGTTGTTTGTTTAGCTTGTTTGTTTTCTGTTTTCATATTAGTTAGGCACATAGTTTAATTAGGGGGGAGTAAATTTATTTGTTTGTTGTGTTTGTAGGTAAGCTATTGACGTATCCAATCACCTTGTTCCATTTGGTGATCTTGGGTGAAGAGAAATCGTAGCTTGCCTAAGTCATTTGTGTTACCCAAGGGGGTGTTATACCATTCAATCTTTCCCCTTGCACTTCGTGTGAGCATGGGGAGTAGCCGAAAATGGTTAAGATTCTCTTCTTAGCGGGACCTGCTTAGGGATTTCATCACCCCAAGGGACGATCCCAACCACGTGTATTGGCGGGGTATAGAAAGGGGAGAGAGCCAAATTTGTACCCCAATCCAGTCACGTCGTGTCTAGCGGAGCATCGAAGCTAGGGTGATACCTAGATAGACGTGAAGAGTTGGTCTGAGCCTTTCAGTATCTCGTTGGGGTTCCCGACTCACGCTTGTGACGGGCTAGTGTTCATAGTTTGTGCCTCATGTAATGAGAGTATATCGAGGACTCCCTAAACACCTTTTTTATCCTAGATTAAGGACTATGTTGGCCATACCTTTAACACTAATCATAAGATCATGTTGTCTAAATTGTCTTCCTATGTAAAACTAGTGAATTTTTGTCAAGTCAGCCTTATTGCTTGTTGTTTGAGTCCTTGCCATAGCTATTTTCTCTAATTCAAGTCCAAGTTTCTTGCAGAAGCCTGTAGCTTCCCTATAGAAGGGTGTACCTGCCCTATAGAGGGGCATACCTGCCCTACAAAGGGACATACCTACCCTGTAGAATGATGTACCTACCCTCCAAATGGTCAATTAGATACCACCGCTGTTGGGGTTGGAAAGCATCCTTGAGAGGGAGAGCAGTTTAGTTTGAGAAGGGTTCAGCGACACCTAAACCATTGACTTCACCTAATCCATTGACTTCACCGGGGTAGTCACACGTAATCACACTCAGAACAATTTGTTCGATTTGATGATGTTCTAGAGTAAACCCTTCCTTCGGGCAGGACAAAACCAATCCCCTTGCTTGGGGCCTAGGGAATATTGGCACAACTCATTAGATACCACCGTTGTTGGGGTTGGAAAGCATCTTTGAGAGGGAGAGAAGTTCAATTCGAGAAGGGTTCAACCCTTGTATTGAATGAAAGATCAAATATCTAGGAGCCCCTACTATCTATTATTGTGGCTATTGGAATCATAGTTGAGTGCCCCTGTCGATGAACCCATCCTTCATTTCTATCTAGATCGAGCAAGCGAGATGATGCCATGCATTTGACAAATTAAACCAAGAAACTAACTACTTTAGCTCAATTTGAGGTAGAAACTAACTACTTTAGCTCAGTTTGAGGCTATGGGTGAGCAATCAATTAATCAATCCCAACCCCCTACAATTCACCAGGGGGTAGGGCGAGTCGTGCCTATACAATTGGGTGGGGCTCCCCATAGAATAGTAGGGGCACTCAAGCCGTTGCGAGACTAGATTCGAGTAATGGCATCAGCCTACTAGAATAACCTACTAGATTAAGCTAGAATAATGAATTCGAGCAGTTCATTAATAAGCTTGCACTCAAGCCATTGCTAGAACTGTCGACTCCCACCCACCCATGTTATGTATAGAATCTAGCCCAAGCTGAACCCTAGAAAAATATAGATTGGTGGGGAGGCGGTTTCTATTTTCACCCATGTTACGTGATAAAGGTGCCCTTAAAAAGAATAGTAGGGCACTAATGCCATTAACTAGAAATTATTCCCCCATAATTATCCACTCCATAGAATTGTAGGGGGGGCATTGTTCCCTCCTAATTATCCACTCCATAGAACCATCAAATTGTAGGGGGGTGGTGTGGAAGATAAAGATCAATGTGAGGTGGATCAGCGGCGTTTCTCGGATGTGCTAGGATGATTTGATGTGAACAGATTCTATACGTAACATGTTCTCACAACTATCAACTATCATCGGGTGGGCCCCTACTATTGGCCAAGGAGGGATAGTAGGGTTGGGTGGATCCCCAACCTGCTTACGCTAATAGTATCAATCTACATCCTCATCCGATCCATATGTGTTGCATTAGGAATATCCACTTAATCTGTCCAATCCAATTCCACCTATCAATAAACATCTAGAAGAACTCAAAGCTTCATTAAAAGACCTACAAGTGGGTACATCCAAGAAATGCTTCAAGTTTGAGGAAATTTTCCCATATCCATTTGATTCCTCGATTTTGCTTGTCCCCTTCCTAAAACATTTTGAGATACCCAAGTTTGTTGTGATCTAAGCACCTTCATCCTCTTTTGTTCACTTGTAATTCATCCTTTAGTCCATTTTCACTTTCCAAAAATATCACTTAGTCATCACCCACATCATATAGGCACCTTTAAAGCATCTCTAAGTTGCATCATTCACCATCGTTCTTTCGATCCAAATCCCCTAAGCCTTGTTTTAAAGGTTATTATCCAAATTGACCTAGGCATCTAAATCTGATCGTTATCTTACACATCAATCATTGTATTTGGCCCAATCAATCCACTTCTATTGTGAGGTGGATTCGATGCTCTAAGTCATCATCCTCGGCCTAATCAATTTGTTTCTATCTTGAGGTGGATTCGGTGTCATGATCTTCTATTTGTCCTTCAATTCAATGGACCAACGCCTTAAGTCACCTAGGGTGTTTTTCAAACTGAGTTTAGAATCCCTTACATCATCCACCATCTAATCTTGTCAATCATTTCGTCAAATGATCCTAATCTATCATCAATCAATCCTATCCAATCATCCAATCTCAATCCTATCCAATCATCTAATATCATCAATCCTATCTATCAATCCTTTATCCAATCCAATCAATCTTCCAATTGTCATTGCATTAAGGTCCACCCAGTCATTTTGCATTTTCATTCCCATACAAACTAGATCACAAATGAAAAAGCAAATGGTACAACAACAAGGTCAATGTTCCTCAATACCCTAACAATGGGGAAAACATTTCTCGAGATCCCAACAATGGTGTGAACACCTCTCAGGATCCTAACAATGGTGTGAACATCCCCCAAGACCCTCATAATGGTACTTCATCACAATCTGACACCAATAGTCAAAATATTTCACTACCTGGTGACGAAAACATGATCAATCAGCCTGAAGTTACCGTTGATGAATACCTAAGCAATCCTACTAACGTTCAGATGACAGATCACCTCCTTGACAAATGTGGGGATAAGATCCTCACTACTCTACTCATGAAAGGAGTGAAACCACCATCTGGCTTTGACATATCACAGTATACCCACACCTAGCCTCCAGCAATACATCAAGACTCACAAAATGTTCCCAAAAATTCATATTTTCTTGAGGGTACACTCGTAGATAATTGGTATTATCTTGAGTTTGGGAATGTTGTGGTATAATCTTGAGTTTGGGAATAAAACAAGAATGGATTCAATGATGGCATCATTGATACTAAACATTTTCAGGTGGCCAATACCTCCCAGAGGCAACAACAATCCATACCCAACGCCATATCTGTACTACAAGGGGCACCTCGACCCCCTCAACAATCCAATCAAGGGAACAGTAAATGCCAATACACTCAATTAGGAGAACCCTTGATCGTTGTCTTCCACATATTGTTGTGGGTCAATTACCCAATTACATATCCTGTGACCAAGCCGCTTGATGAATTTAAGCCCACACTAGCCTGGTTTAAAGAGAACGATTATTGTGAGTTTCACAAAATCAAAGGGCATACCTTAAATAAGTGTCAAAGTCTAAAAACATACATCCAAGATCTTATAGATCAAGGAGATATCCATGTGGATGCTAACCAGGCTTCATCATCTAATGTTCAATTAAAAATATATCAAAATTCTTTCCCTAAGCATAACCAAGGTCCTAGCACATCTAACATAAATCCTTGACCTAGTAACAATAACAACTAGGATAACAACACTAATAATATCACCTACAAGAACGTCCCACTCAACTATGAGACCCTCATCACGCATATTGGGCAAGTGAAACCGCGTTTGTCTATGATACATGTTAAAGGAAAAGAGCCTCAATGTGTTGTAACCACTCGCTGCACTCGCATTATTGTCCCTAAAGTCACAGCGTCTACCCCATCACCCCCTATGAGATCTTAGTATAACATTCTTGACCATCTAGGAAATACTGCAGCACAAATATCGATCTTCGATTTGCTCAAGTCTTCTCCTATATACCAGGAAATCTTGACAAAAGCTTTACAAGATGCCCTCATCCCTGATAACATCAAACCCACAATTCCAAGCTCTAGTTTGACATCTTTCATCAACCTACCAGCTAGGTTTCAATCAAAACAACATGCCTACCATCAATGCCAACCACAATCGACCCCTTCATATAGAGGTTCTCGTCGCTCGACATAAAGTAAAGAGGGTATTGATAAATAATGGCTCTGCTCTCAATCTATGTACATTAAAATTCATAAAGCGGGTAGGATATACCCACGCTAATTTAAGTAATTAGATTATCACTATAAAGGCTTATGTTAATGCAAAAAGGGATTTTGAAGGGTTTATTGAGCTTCTAATTCAAGTTGTAACTGTTATACAATACACCTGTCATGTCCTTCATTTGGATCTCCCCTACAATCTTCTTCTTGGCAGACCATGGATCCATTCCATGCAAGCCATCCCATCCACCTATCATCAATGCTTGAAATTCCCATTTAATGGGATGGAAGTTACAATACAAGCCAATCCTTATCCTTTTGAATATTGTCGTTCACTTGAAGCTTTATTCCCCCACTCACATTACTGTCTAGGAGTTGAAA
This sequence comes from Sequoia sempervirens, assembly GCA_007258455.2. Classification (NCBI taxonomy): domain Eukaryota; kingdom Viridiplantae; phylum Streptophyta; class Pinopsida; order Cupressales; family Cupressaceae; genus Sequoia; species Sequoia sempervirens. The sequence goes on from VDFB02352968.1 coordinate 258,638, forward strand.
TGGGACCACCACTAGAATTTTCATCCAATCCATCATCTAATTCATCACCCATCACCACATCTGCCCCATCTTCTACATTTGATTCCACTATTACCAAGGTCTAGATCATTGACGAAGGATGTGGTGAGTATGAGATGCATACTGCTTTGAATGTGGCAACCGTGCCACCCTCACCAAACACATATGGTCAACCCTCTAAATCTACACCAAAGAAAGAACAAAAGGTACTCACCTTGAGCTCCAAATATGTGCGAACCAGCACTTATGTATCTTCTGTGTTACCAGAGTATACGCCTAAAGATGACATAAGTTAGTGGATATATCGTGAAGAACTTGAACCTACTCCTCTAAAGGAATATTTTCAAGAGATGTACCCTTGGACCTCTAAGTACACTGAGAAACACAATTATCAAGGTGGAGGTCTTGGTCCAGAAGATCTAGGAAGAAAGCAGTTGATCAACACTTTTGTATGCCTAAAGAATTTAGGCTTAGGCTATGACAAAAAGAAAAAGGGTCCCGCAGCATCAACTAGTACTTCTAACAATGGCAGTGCAGGCGATGGTCTTTTGGAAGCTATACCAAAAGAAGAATGCATCATACACACATACGATGATGTAGACCATGCAGACCTTTCCTCCATGTTCGAATGCCTATCTGTTTGCACCATCATCCTTTCCCTTTGCCATCTTGAACTCATTGATTGGGACCTACGTGGAAACACACCTACCAACTCACTTACCTAAATGGATACCTATGTACACCTCATGGGATTGGGGGAAGATAAACGCCCTAGTCACACAAAAAAAGAAAAAGAAAAATCCAAAAGGGTCACCTAGTGAAAACCTCCTTGAGGCACTTCTTGACTCAAAAAAAGTCAAAACAAAGGACATATCTGATGATGAAAACCTCAGTGAGGCACCAGAAGATGGGGACATTCATCTTCCCCTTGTAGGAATACAGTGGTCTGAACAATCATCCATCTTGATTGAAGAAACACAAGAAATCAATTTGGGAACTAAAGAGGATCCCAAAATCACCTATGTGGCCAAGGCATTATCAGAAGAAGAGTATTCCACCATCTTCAAGCTCCTTAAGGAAAGCAAGATCAATTTCACATGGGCATATTCAAACATGCCTAGTTTAGACCCTTCCTTGGCAGTACACAATATAGATGTGTGCCCTGACGCAAAACCAATTAAGTAGAACATTCACAAAATGTACCCACAAGTTGCCCTGTTGGTCAAGAAAGAGTTGGAGAATTTGTTGGGAGCCAAGTTCATAAGACCCATTGATTACTCTGAGTGGATCTCCAACATTGTGCTAGTAGCCAAGCCCAATGGGGATGTCAAAATATGTACAGAATTTCATGACCTCAACAAGGCATGTCCTAAAGATGAATTTCCTTTGTTGAACATAGATATGCTGGTTGATTTAACTGCAAGATGCAAGATGTTGTCCCTCATGGATTTATTTTCTAGATACAATCAGATCAAGATTACACCTGAGGACCAGCATAAAACAACATTTACTACACCTTGGGGTAGATTTTTTTATAATGTCATGCCTTTTGGTCTTAAGAACAAAGGGGCAACCTACCAACACACAATGACTGTTATCTTTCATGATCTCATTCACATCATCATGGAAGACTATGTTGATGATTTGTTAGGAAATTCAAGAACTAGAGAAGAACACCCTGCAGTCCTTAGAAAGATCTTTGAATGGTTAGAGCACTATAAGTTGCGCCTGAATACTGAAGAAATGTGTGTTTGGGGTTACGTCAAGAAATTTTTTGGGCTTCATTGTCTCTAAGAGAGGTATAGAAGTGGATCCAGCCAAAATCAAAGCAATTATGGATATGCCTCCACCTCGTAATTTGAAATAATTTGAAGCCTCCAAGGTAAGCTACAGTCCATCAAAAGATTCATAGCACAATTAGTTGATAATTGTCAACCATTCACCCAACTCCTAAAAAATAATATATCCTTCAAGTGGGATCCTATGAGTCAGCAAGGTTTTGACAAGATTAAGGAATACTTGGCTCATCCTCCAATATTTATGCCTCCAATCCCAGAAAATCCACTTTTATTGTACATCTCAGCTACTTTAGTGGCACTGGGGGCACTACTAGCACAACATGATGAGTCATCTAGAGAAAGAGAAATCTATTATATCAGTCAAACCTTAGTTGGCTATGAACTCAATTATTCTTCAATAGAGAAGGCCTCCCTTGTTGTCATTTTTTTTTCACAAAAGATTAAACATTATATGCTCAGTCATCCAGTCAAATTAATATCAAAAGTCGACCTGCTTAAGTATTTTCTATCTAGAACAACTTTGACTGGTTGAATGGCTAAATGGATCATGTTGTTGAGCGACTTTGACATTGAATATGTGGATCACAAAGCTATTAAGGGACAAATAATAGTGGATCAGTTAGTTGATGCTCCCCTGGTTGATGCACATCCTTTGGTAACAAAATTTCCTGATGAAGAGGCCTTTGCAGTAGAAGAAGCCACCACATGGACACTATATTTTGACGAGTCATACACACATAACGAATCAAGGGAAGGCATCTTGTTTGTCACCCCCCAAGGTGATTATATCCCAAATTCATTCAAACTATCCTTCCCATGCACAAATAATATAACAGAGTATGAAGCTCTTCTCACCGGCCTTAGAATCACAATCAAATGGAATATCACTTACTTAAGATTCTTCGACAATTCACAATTAGTCATCAAATAGGTCAATGATGAGTTCTTAACAAAGGATGAGAAGTTGCTACCCTATAAATGCATGGTTGATGACTTTAAGAAATCTTTCACCTCTATTTAGTTTGACTAGATCCCTAGAATATAGAACAAAGTTGTTGATGCAATGGCTACAATTGGTTCCTTGATTGACATGCCCAAAGATCAGACAAAGTGTGAATTCCCAATTGAACAACTTTTAATCCCTACATATGATATCCCTGAGAGTGAGATGGTGTGCGAAATCATAGGTCTTGTATCTCCATGGTATCACAAGATCTATGCTTATCTTCACGACAACATCCTACCCGTTGACCTTACTCGCAATCAACGTAGATCATTCATCCAAAGTACATCCCATTACACCATTGTAGGTGTTACTCTTTATCGTTGCAGATATGATGGAACTCTTCTTCAGTGTTTGAATGAGGCTGAAGCTCACACTGCATTAATAGAAGTACAAAGTGGTGTTTGTGGGGCCCACTCAAATGGAATGGCCTTAGAAAAGAATATCCTTAGGGCTAGTTACTATTGGCCTACAATGGAACATCACTCTTGTGAATTTGTGAAGAAATGCTTACCTAGCCAACAACATGCAAACCTAATACATGCTCCTGCTCAAGATCTACAACCCATCGTAGCACCATGGCCCTTTTCTCAGTGGGGTTTCATTTAGTCAGCAAGATATATCCTCCATCCTCTAATGGCCACACCTTCATTATCATTGCCACTAAGTATTTCACTTAGTGGGTGGAAGCCATACCACTCTCCCAGATAATAGGTACTCAGATATCCAAGTTCATCCTCTACCATATCATCTACAGATACGACATCCCCTCCACCATCATTTCCGACAATGTTAAACCATTCAAAAACCAAGTTGTAAAAGAGCTCTATAACACCTTTCATATCCAACACCGGTGGTCCACGCCCTACTACCCCCAAGGTAATGGACAGGCGAAAGCCACTAACAAAACTCTAATCAAAATATTGAAAAAGGTTGTCAACAGTACTGGTCGAGATTGGCACTTCCACATCCACCCCACCCTTTGGTATTATCACACATCCATCTGCACTCCCATTGGTGCTACTCCATATGCCCTTGTCTATGGTGTTGAATCCATCTTGTTGATTGAAGTTGAAATCCCATCTCTGAGAATATCTTTAAAGAATCTCATCATTGAAGAAGAATCATGAGTTCCTCACCTTGCTCAATTGGAGCTCCTAGATGAAAAGAGGACCAAAGCATACAATCACCTTTAGGCGTATCAAAATCGTCTCAAGAGGAGTTATAACAAGAAATTTTGTCCTTGCCAATTTAACATTGGAGATCTAGTTCTTAAAGAGAATCAACATACACAACAAGACCGAGATAAGAAGGGGAAGTTTGAACCTAATTGTTTGGGTCCTTATGTTATCATAGAAAAATATCGATCAGGGGCTTATCACCTTGCCACACCTTAAGGGGAGCTCCTTGAAGAGCCTATCAACATCATGCACCTAAAGAGGTTCTATACTTAAAACAACTAGGTCCTCCTATCCTGCCACAATCAGAAAATCCAAAAATAGTAAAGAGAAATAAATTCGTCCTATGGTGAAAACCACCCTTGGTGGCACCTTGGATAAGTACGGTTGGTGAAAACCTGGTAACAGGTGTCATCTATAGAGAGCTTAATCATTATCTACCTTGTGTCCTAGTTACTACATGTCTCCATATCCTATCCTATCCTATCACTTCATCTGCATCTTGACCTTGGCCACTTGGTATATTTTGATTGAGCATTAGACAATTATCCGCTATAAGTCATCCTAAGCTTTTATCCTAATCTAAGCTTATGTTGTTAGTCTAGTTATCTTGTCAGTCTATCATCATCTAGAATCCTTCATCGTGTTGGTCTTCATTTAGAACTCATTCAGTCATGTTGGTCTCTTTGGTCTTAGAGGAACTATGTTGCCCTACGCTTTCACGTAGGAAAGGTTGATTATTTGATCCACCCCCATGGTATTTTGATTGTATCATTTTGGTCATCCATCATGTCTCCATTGTCCCCATTGCACTCTTATCCATAGTTGGTCATCGTTTGTCTTTTCTGAACTACGTTTCCCCTGCGCTTTCACGTAGGCAAGGTTGATCTTTTGATCCTCCCTTGGGGCTTTATTTTCCTTTGTGGTCATCTCATCAGTCTCCATTGGTCATCTTTTCACTTTTATCCATGGTCTTCTCTTGAACTACGAGGGCTTTGCACTTTCACATAGGCAAGGCTAATCTTTGGTCAGCCCCTGAGCCCCTAGGTCCTTAGGGTGTGCCATGTTTTCAAGTATGCCCTTATCTAGCTGGTTCTTCACAAATAGGATCCTCTAGTATCAGAAGATCTGATTAATGACAAAAATTATGCGTCATGTGGGTCATCTTAGTTTAGTATCCATCATCGGTCTTAGCAGGATGCATCCTTCTTAACAGACCTCATCAACCCCATCCATCCTCTTGATCCTATGGCAAAGGACGTTTGAACTTGACTGTGATCTTTTAATACTTTTGGATTCTATTTATTGTTTGAGCTCCCTATTACAACTAGTCAAGGTCGCCATAATATATCATATTATGGTGTGTTTTGATGGGTTAACATAGGGGCACATCTTGATCATTTATTGATGTTCTCTACTAGGTCATCCCACGTAGTACCCACCAGGATCTCTAAGATCATATGTTACACTGGGACATCCCTTTGTGCTTGTGGTTATCCCAATGCCTAGCCTAACCAAAGTCTCTATCACTTTGGGGCATTGGGATAACCTTGTTTGTTGTGTTTTTCCTATGCATTAGATGATAACTTGCCTTGGTTTTATATACCCTAGCACCTGGTGTCTTATGCTATAGCAAAAACCAGTGCTTCGAAGATGGAAAATTTGAATTAGGATTGCATTTCATAATCAGTTTTGATGCATTCATCCCTATCCATTAACCTATGATTTTGGTTGTGCAAATATTTACCTTTTCTCTCTCATTCTTCTCGAGATATCAATAGTTTTTGACAGGGGAAATTTCACACCATCTACCCACATTTCTATGCAAGTCCTTATTGGCACTTAGGTTCATTATATGTTGCATTATAGGTTCATTTTATTTTATCCCGTTTGGTTATTCTAAGCATCTTATATTTATATCCATACATTTCCATATTATTTTATATCATTAACATGTTACATACATCACCCCCCGACATCACAAATTGTTAGCTCCATACATAAAATCATAAATCATGCATCACATTAGGTCCATATCCATCATAGATAACATTATAAAACATGTATCATATCCTACATTACACACGTTAGTTGCATCCATACAAAGTATTAACATATAACATCATAAACATGTACACATAATCATGATCACACATCATAAAATCATACACATACACATATGCATAAATAGAATCATCCATCATATACATAACATGGTGTCAATAAGGGTTGTCACATATCATATAAATATCAAAATCATATATCCAAATCACAATGGCCACTATATAGCTCATAATAATGTCCATCAATATCATCAAAATACATATCCATCATAATCACAACATAAAGTATCAGTACAAGGATTTGAATCAAAAACTCTGTGCTGTCCATCCTGCACCTGTCAAAATCTAGTATCCCCTCATCTACCAAATGATCTACCCACATCTGACCTCTGTGGAGAGTCGGCACTGACTCCCTATGAGGGAGTGTCCCATGTGACTTGTTGTATCCTTGGGTCCATGTACCTAATTTCTAGGATGGCACCGACATCTAGGAGCCTGTCAAACATACTGAAATGTGTGTTGCGTTGGATTTGGAACCACATGATGATGAGCGAACATCTAGTAGGTCGCCTCTCTCATGTACTCAGAACTCTCTGTAGCCTAATATCTAGAGGCATTTCACTCATACTTGTATCGGTCTCAATCTCTACTAATGACACCCCTCTCCTATGTCCATGCATCATGCACCAACCTAAGTTGATCTCTCTCTACTCCCAGTCGTTCCACTTGCTCTACAACCCTATCCCTCTCATCCTACATCTATGCATGCATAGCCTATATCTGTGCCTGCAATCTCTGCACCTCTAGCTCCATCTCCCCCCTCACCCTATGCTACATGTGCCTGACCTTGTGCCACATCTCTCTTCACGCTCTATGCCTGAGCCACTGCTACATCCATCTCCCCTATAAGGTTTGCACCTGCTCTGTGGCCCTATCCCTCTCCTCCTGCATCACTTGTATCTATCTCTGAGCTCTATCTCTCTCACCCTAGAGGGCCTGCACCTCTATATTCATTATGTCTCTCTCTCTGTGCATAATCTCTAATCGGGGCTCTACTACCTCCGCCCTCACCCTTGCATCTCCAAGTGTTGTCTTTATCGTAGGAACCCTATCCTAGAGCTCAATCCTCTCCCTCAACATCCCTATCACCTGTACCCTCAACTCCATCTCCCTTTTGACCTGATGCCAATCCTCTGTTTGGACCTAATCTGCTGTCCCTTCGGGCTCCTGTCACCCTTGGCCTATGCTATGGTCATTGCTTCATATAGTCTATCCTGATCCCAGGTCACCTTGGCCAGCTCACCACGTACTCCCTGCACCTCTACTTGCAGATCATCCCTCTCCCTCTTCGCATCCTGTACCTGTGAGGTCAAGTGATCAACAATGAAACTGTAATCCCTCTATCCCTCTGTCTGCAATCTACGCACCTCAACCTCTACAACCCTCAGCCTCTTCTTTGTCATTCATAGCCTTGCCTAGGCCCCCCTCAACAATACAACAAGGTCCTCAGCTGGTGCACCTGGTACCACTGCCAATGGCTCCACCATGTGAACATCAACATCCATAGCATCCACCCTTGCCTCCTCATGCTCCTACTCAGCCCCAATCCTCACTCGAACTCTCCTTCATTGTACCCACCCTCGTATGTCATCCTAAAAATCTCACCTCCTCCTCAGGCTCATCTCTCGCCTCACCCATCCCCATCTCTAGCTCCTACTCAGCTCCAATCTCTGCCTGGGCCCTCCTCCATTGTTTGCTCCTCCTCGCCACTCTCCTTACCTATCCTGCAACCCTTGTCCCCCCTCAGGCTCATCTCTCGCCTCACCCATCCCCATCTCTGGCTCTTGCTCAGCTCTAGTCTCTGCCTAGGCCCTCCTATGATGTCTACTCCTCCTCACCACCCTCCTTGGCTATACTACAACCCTTGTCCCCTCCTCCGTCATCTTCATCCCTGCCTCATCCTACTCTTGCTCATTCTTGCTCTCCACCCAAGCTCTCCTCCACTGTCCTCTACTCCATAGGCTTGTCTGCTATCCCACAGCTCCCACCTCCACCTTAGGCACATCCACCATCTCAACCTCCGACCCTCTCTCATCGCCCTGTCATGTTGCATCCATCTCCTCCCCTACCTCCATCCTCCATCTATGCCTTCTCTATTGTCTCCTCATCCTCATCCTCTCTAGTTTTCCTATGACCCTAATCTCACCATGTCCTCCACCTTGCTGACCTACAGCCCCTGGATCCTCCTGTTGCCACATTGCCCCACCTGCCTCATGTCCTCTCTGCTATTGTACCCTCCTCTCTCTGCCCTCACTGGCCAATCATCACTCATCCTCTGATCCAAACCCTAAGGTGCCCACAATAGGATCCTATGGTGTAATCCTACCCCACCAATGGTTGCAGAACCATCTAGCATATCAGGTTGTCACCCCTGCATCTACCTCCCCAACACCCCTCCCTAGGTAGGGTACTAGATGTAATGTCTACTAGTCCTCTCTGGAAAACCTCAAATAAATTGGTTCCCCTCATGGCCGCTCTTAGCTAATCCATCAGAACATGTCAAGACTCACCGAAATATCTTGTACAATGCCAAACTGTCTAGTCACTCTATCTAGCCTGTGCACCTCCACTATACAAGGATCCCTCCTGACTAAAAAGCACTTGGTCATAAAGTAGTCTCGCTATCTCGCATCATCCTCCCTCCATCTTGTAAATCACCAAAACATATATGGCCACCACAATAGATGCTCCTCTCGAAGGTCCTCCAAAGTCCTCCATCTGTCTGCATCCCCCTAACCCACATGGTACAAAACCTAGCCCTCATCCTAATCATACCACCAAGATATAGGGGTTGTCTCATCCATTGTCCTGCCCTCACTATCTCTAGCCTGGCAACACTAATGTGTTCCTAGGCCCACACCTACAATAGTGTCACATGTGTCACGCTAAGCACCTCCTGGTAATAGATGACGTGCATGTCTCTATACAACTATGCTAGAACACATGCACCCCATGCAAACTGTCCCTCCCTCACCTCAACAATATGTCAAATCACCTCCATAAACCTTAGACTGCATAAATGCCTGCTCTGGTCTAGCAGTAGTAATCCATTGATTGGTCCATATAGATAAAGTGGTAATGGTGGCACCCTCAATGACAAATATTGATCCACATCCAACTATCCTTTTTGTATGGGTAAGTCATCTCACCCAAACAACACCCACACGATGTGATCCAGCTCCTCCCCCCTCAACGTCATCTCACTCACTAGACGCCCTGCTATGGGCAACCTTAAAATCTGCCACACATCCTCCAGTGTCACTGTCATCTCCCATGTCGGAAGATGGAACGTCAACGTCGCTGAGCTCCATCACTCTATCAATGTTGTCGACATAGCCCAGTGTGCTTTGATCGTTGGGTATCCTAGTAAGTGTAGCAACCCTGCCTACTCCAAGGCATGGTAATCTACTCTCGTCATGGCCATAGTAGTCACCGCCAATACCTCTGAGTGTCTCTCATGGGTTCGTAGTGAGTCAAAACTCTACATCCATAATAACCCACATGTCAGTCCCTTCACCTTTTTTTTCCCTCTCTTGACCCCGAGAAATCATTTTTGCTAATCTTTTCTTCTTCTTTTACCTTGTCTTTCATTTCTTCTAGTTTCTTCCCTCCCCTCGAGTTCCTCCTGGTTTTGGACGCAATCGCCCCATTTCGGGGCGGACCCACCCTAGTCAATGGGCGAACCTGCCCCAGGCCTAGGGCGGACCCACCTCGAGCTCAGGGCAAGCTCATCCCCATTTGAGGCAAACCCACCCTCGTCTAAGGCGGATGCACCCTGCCTAGGGTGCGCTCACTTGGCACCCGGGTGGACCCACCCCGATGCAAGGTGGATGTGCCCCCGTCTGGGGCAAACCCGCCCCTGTCTAAGTAGAACTTGCCCTTATCTGGGGTGAACCTGCCCTGGCCTGGGGCAGATCCACCCCAAACAACCGTAACCTGGGGACATGCCTCCCCTATCTAGTCTCCCCCCTACCCATCCTGGACATTTTTATTTTCAATTTCCAGGGTGCATTTACCCTCTTATTGAGAAAATTCACCCCCCCTTCCCGTGCCTCTAATTACCAGTTTTTCCCACCCATTAGGCAAAATCAAATTTTTGTTCCCAACCCATTTTTCTAACCTACCCCGAAAACAAAACCCAACTTTTCAAATAAGCATAAAAATATAAAAATACATTAAAAATGGTCAAAATGACCAAAAAGGGTTTTGACTCTAACCTGGCATGGAACCACACGCTCATGGTAAAATTGCCGCACCTCATCACCCCAGTGGATGATATCCAAGTCGTAATCCTCCAAGATCATGTCTCCTTCCTCTCCTCCTCTCTCTCTCTCTCAACTGCTATAGTGCAAATGAGGAGTGGTAATATCTCAAAATACCTTATATAACTTTTCCCTCCATTTTTACCTCATTTAAGTGAAGGGTATTTTTTCCTCTTTATTTAAATTTCTTTTAGCTCAACTAATTCCCTAACTTCCCAGGGCCGCCATTGACAAACCGTATCTCCAATTGACTCTATTCAAAAGCCAAACTTGCTTGGTTTTTTGAGCTCTATCCAACTACGCCCTTCATTTCTTCCTATTGAGAAGTCACCTAGGGCCCCTTTTTCTTCCCCAACTGCCCTCTTGAGGGGGCATACCCTACCATTTTCCCCATTCCTCCGTCACGATCACTCCCTTGCAAGATTGGGCATCTCCCTCCATTTCCCTCTATTTGGGCAGCTCATGCAACCTCTTCCATGCTGAAATATCATTTTCTAGTCGCTTCCTCTATAGAGTCATCCAAATTTTCTTTTCTTCAAAACACTGTTATTCTAACAATATTTTGAAGAGGGGAAAAATGTAGACCTCCAAATTTGACCACTCCCACATGGTCAAACTCGTCTACCTTATTCATCTATTTCATCAATATTAATTAAACAATTTATTTAATTAATATTTCACCTTTTGTCTAAGGTCCCTAATGTATTTAATCCAACAATTAAATACTTTACCTTACACATTTTCCTCTCTAAATTAAATAAACATATCAATTTATTTAATTTAGTCATTTGACCTTTTTGAATAAAATCAATTTTAAATTCTTTTTTTCTCTCTCCTTGTCACATCCTCCATAATCCTCTTCTAATCTGGGTTAAGTTAATTAATCCATGATTAGGATGTGCACTCCTTAATCAATATTAATCTCACATCCTCCATAATCTTCCACTTACTTCTAATCCTTCATTAATTTTCCTTAATCATGTATTTGCACAACCTTAATCTAATCATCTTGCCACATTTAGCATACCTTTTTGGTCAACCTTTACATATTCCACATTTAGCATTGACCTTCTTCCCCATGTGAATTTTTAATTCACATTTATTCATCCAAGATTCCTCTCTTCCCCATGTGAATTTTTAATTCACATTTATCCTTCCAAGACTATCCTTATTCCTATGCAAGTTCTAGAACCTTTGACTTGTCACATCACTCACATGTGTCCAAGTCTTCTATAACCTTTGACTTGTTACATCACTCACATGTGTCAAAATTCGACCTTTTTGGGAACCTTGTCTTATCCATTAGATTCCTTCAATCATGTTTATTTGTCCAACTTCTTTCCTCTTCCCCGTGAAGATTTTTGAGGAATTCTAAAATTCCTCAAGTGCCACTTTCATTCTCACTTGGGGATAAGAAGTTCTTTTTTGAGGAAATCTTCTCATCCCCCAAGGTACTTTCAAAGTACATATCCTCATTTCACATCATTTGTCCTTCTTCCACCTCACTTGTACCTCTTTCCATCTCATCCTAGCCTTGGACACCTCACCCTCCACATGTCAAGATGTGAGGGCTTGTGAGTCCACAACTCACCATAGCCCTCCATCTTGGCCATGGTGGTTCAATCCTAACCATTGAATTCTTTAGAGAATTCAACTTCTTCTATAAATACCCCCCTCTTCTCATGCATTTTCACACTTTAAGCATTCAAGTACCCTCATGCTAGCAAAATTGTGAGCCATTTTCAAGCCTCCATTAAGCAATTACTTACATTCCCAACCATTTTGCATATTTACTTTCACTTCATCACCATGGCATATTTAGTTTAGCCTTCATCCCACTTTGCATCCATCCATTTTCATCCATTTCCATCAAAAGGAGCATATATACCAACCAGCATCAAGGGCCAACCAAGGAGATCAATACGAGAAAGGTATAATCATTTATCTTTATTTTTCTTTTGTGTTTTTCTTAGGCAAATCATTGAGGTGGTCTAGTGTTTTCATTTTGCATTCTTAGTTTAGTTTGAATATTTAGAATAGAAAACACTTTCACACACCTACAAACTTGCATTTGAAGATCTCACAATTGTTTGAGCCAGGGTTTCAAGTTTTCACCAGGTACATCACTATTTCTTCTTCTTCGTTGATCCTTCTTTCTATTTGCTTTTGAAAGCTCTGTTGTTTCTTTTTCATGTCGTCATGTGCATTTTCTATGTTTCAGGTTTGTCTTTTCATCTTTTGAATTCATCTTCCTCTTGTAAAATCATGCCTTGATTTTCTTGCTATCCCATTTTGCACATTGTGCCCTAGGTTTGCAGTGAATTCACGCATTTTCCTCCCTAGACATTTTTTTTGCATTCTTTGTCTAAGTTACCAAACAATTGAAGTGGTGAGTTTGTTTGTTTCAACAAATAGGTTGAAGTCTTCAAATAATTTTGAAGAGTGATCATCATTCTTCAAATTGTTCGAGCAATGAAAATCACCGCTTGAACAAATTTGATTACCTTCCTTTCAATGACAAAGCAGCATTTTTATCCGTCATTGCACTTTGTGATTTTTTCACTAACTCCACATGTAGGAATGGTGAAAATCACTGCTCCTACATGGAGTGTCTGATCTTCAAAATGCTAAGGCGTTGAAATTGACCACCTTTACACTTCATTCTTTGAAAGTCTAAGAAGATATGCTCAAGCATTGATTTTCAACGCTTGAGCATAAAAAAATGGACTTCACCCAAATGCAAGGGCGCTAATTTTTAGCGCTCCTACAGAAAAGGAAAAATTTCCTTCTTAAGCTATGAAATCACTCTATTTTCACTCTAAAGCCTATTTCTTTGTCCATGCTCCATTCTTTTGTGTCAAATTTCTTGTTTCCACTTGCTCCGCGTTGCTTGCTTGCCTCACACTTCCCAATGTTGTAGTTTCTACTAACATTTGTTGATTCACTACTCTTGTAGTTCCTCTTAAGATCTCGTCTGGTGATCCCGAAGGTGATATACTTTGATCCTCACTCCTCTAGATTTAAGCAAAGAAGCCTCCATCATCCTCTAAGAAAGAGGGAAAAATGAAATATAAAAAGGTGTCTTCCCGCCTATTGTGGTGATATCAAAGGTGGACAAAATCAAGGACACCGAAGTTGGTCATCAAGATCTTGAAGACTTTATAAAGAGAGCTAAGCAAAATCCCTTGGAAGACAGTTTGAGAGCCATTGTCCATAGCAACTTGCATTTGGTGTCCACATTCCTGATGTCTGCTCATCATACAAATTTCATTCTCTAGGTTACATCCCACTATGTCCGAGAGACCAGAAGTGTAATAGATTCCTCTAGAAAATTAATGATGAGTCTGGACCCTAAATTCTTTTATATTGTTTTTTGAGTTCCACGCATGGAACAATACACAAAGATTTCAATTCAATAGGCACAAAAGGTCTATGATTCAAATCCTAATAAGGCTAAAATTTTGATTAACAACCAATGGTTGAAAACACCTAGGCCCACTATCTCAAGATGGACAAAGGGGCTTCCTTGAAGTGACTTCAAAGAGGATGACAGGGACATGATTACCCTCCTAAGTAGGGTGAAACGCTTGCCAGAATCATCTAATTTTTCATGACTGGATGTATGAATACATTCAGCTTATACGGAGAAAGAAAGCTCACATTGATTGGGGGACCCAAATCACTAATGAAATCCATGAGCAATTGATAAATGTGCCAACCACTATGAATTTCTACATGACTTCTTATTTTGCGTATGTTGCAACTGTGATGAGGCAATTTCTAGGATTATCTACAAAGGGGAACTGGCACTTTGTACTTGTGTATAAGTATTTTTACCAGTTGGAACTGAAGGAAATTCTTCATCATTTTAGGAGGGTCAAAGATGCCTTCTTTGCACCTCTGCTTTTTAGTTTTGACACAACTCTCAAAAAGATTAGAGTATCTGACGAGGCCTACAAAGTGGTGAGTAAGGTTGGGTGTATCTTTTTGCAATTTTCAACTTTCACCTACATGAGGGTAGGTTGCTATACTAGGTGTCCTTACATATTGCCCAGATATCCCTCAAATAAGTGGATACTCATGGAACTATGCAAATAAATTATCTTAGTTCACAAGGAATGAATGAGAATTCACAAACTGGGCTTCAAATTTCCAGTGACAATTGGTAGATATACCATTCATAGTGTACAAAAGGAAAAGTCAGTTGTTGTGGAAATGTAGATCATGACAATAAGGACATACAAATGCATATTTGACTTTGACTACTGGGATGTGAACAGGAAATTGAAGAAAGGTCACTGACACAAGTACCACTTTGATGACATATGGGTTGAATACAGAGATGAAGAAGACATACAAAAGATGGACTTTTGTAGGCTAGCTGTAGAGAAAATTAGATATCTTGGTGTGGTCGATCTACCAGAGGATTTCAAAGATCTTGGTGACATCCTCAACTCTGCCTATGAAGAATATGAAATTTCTAGGAGACCTTTTCTTGCAGTACAATGGTCTAAGAAGGAAAGTGTCTCCATCAGGGAAAGGCTTGCCCTCATATTGTTCAACATAGAAAAATGGTTGCACAAACATGGTTTCCAGATGAAATCCTTCAGGACAAAATCAAAAGGAGAAGTACCTAGAGTAGAATCCAGCCAACAATAGGAAATCCGCACAAAATACAAGCATACAACTCCTCCCTCTTCTTCGTGAAGAGGCTCTAGAATCAAGTTCGCTATGGGAAAAAAGGATATATGGGAAGTTGAAGAAGAAGATGCCACATAATCTAAACCATCTCATGTAGAAGGAAAAGCTCTTGCTTCCAAGGAACAAGAGTCTAAAGAAGAAGAAGGAAATGAAAGCGAGGAATTTGTAGAAGAGGAAGATTATGAGGAGGAAGATTATGTAGAAGAAGAAGTGTCAAAAGAAGATGAAGGTGAACAAGAAGGAGAACAAGAAGGTGAACAAGAAGGTGAACAAGAAGGTGATAAGGAGGAACTCGGGCATGATGAAGAAAAAACTCTATCTCCACATGAGAATGTTGTAAAAAATCTTCCCTAAACGTCATCGCCCATTACTTCAAATGTTCCTCATACACCTCCTATTCCTACCACTCCTCCACCTCCTCTTCCTACTTCACCTCCCCCTAATCTATCATACATGCAATCGATGTTTCTCATCCTCTTGTAGCATCAACCATCCTTTACACTCCTCCTACAGTTTCAAATCTACAAACTATTGATATCTTTTCAAGCTCTCCATCATCCATCCCTAGTTTGTCATCTTTGTCTTTTGATGTTTCATCTGAAGCTGAATTTGACAAATTTATGAATGAGTCTTTGTAGAGTCAACTTTGTATGTAGTCTACTAGAGCAATCATGACAAACACTACCCTGATTGTTTCCATGCCAATCATTTCTATAGAGGTAGCTGCAACAAAAGAGTTGACAGTGAGTCAAGAAACAAACACTTTCTTCCTTCCTCCTTGGTTGGTCTCTCAAGTATAGAAGCAAAAGAAACAAATGATCTCTCCAAAAGAGCTTGATCTTGAACAAATAGCTCCTCCAAAAGCCAAGGGGTGATCCCACAAAGCTGGTTTACAATTTTGAGGAGATTCTGATTTTTGTTGAAATCACATATTTTTAGAAAATATAATGATTTAAGCCTTTAAAAGTTCCATTTTAACTGTTCCAATTAAACATGTTTTGATAAAACTAACTTAGATCAAATCCTCTTGGATAGAACCTCGCTAGTTTTAAACCATACCTATAACGAAGTCTCCTTTACACCTATCAAAATGCTGGTAAAAAATCACTTTTGATTTACCTTTTGGGGGATCAAATGAATTCATTTAAAAAAAAAATTGTAAGTATGTAGTCCTTATTATAAACTTCCCAAAAAGTATGATTTTAAATTAATTTAATTTTATCATTATATTTATTTTTTATTTCTTGTGAATGTAGGTTTTTCATTGAAAATAAAGCTCTTTGTTCTGCACATATGGAAAAATAGAAAATTATCAAAAAAAAATGAAAAATATGAGTGCACCAGATATTGAAGTCCTTGATCCAACAAAAAAAAAATTAATTTCAATACATACAAAAAAAGTTATGCGTTATACGGTCGCGCTATGTCTGAATTGTAATTGGTTTGACTTTGAAACTTCATTAAAGAAAAAATATTAAATTAAAAACTATCTAACCAAGTGGAAGCACTAGATATGGGAGTTACAAATCTAAATTCAAAAGAATTAGAATTTTATCCTTCATGGAAAAAAATTTATGCATTATACGATGAGCGTCACTTTTTAAAAATGTTGTTTTCTGAAGAAAAAAAAACTAGTTTTCAAGGGAGATGGAAAAACAAGTGCAATCAAATTCCAAATTTTTTGAAAAAATATATTTATAACCTACAAACAAAATCTCATGAAACTCTAGTTTGCATCATCTTCAAATTCCTCTTGGTTTAGCCACTATAGGTGCCTGAAAGTGAAGATTTAGTTAAAAATAATAATTTCAGTGTCCAATTTGGCCAAAAATTGTAAACCACTATTGTGGGATCACCTCAAGGGGAAGCAAAAGGCGAAGGTACATTCAAGGCTTCATGTTCACAAGACTGGTCATAATTTTGTAGAAACTGGTCTACGCCTGCAAGAGGAAGGAGATGTAAGCATGGAGGACTACACTGTCATGAGAGTCCAGCTCGAAAAAGCAACAAATGAAAGTACCAAGGAAAATGCACAAGTAGTCCCGAATGCATTGGTTGGAAGGCTTGAAAAAATGGAACAAGCCCGAAACATGTACAAGGACAAGGTCGAGCGTTATGCAGTTGTTCTGAAGAACCTTGCAGGCTCTTAAGGAAATGTACAACCTTTGGCTATGGCAAGCCTTGAGGATCTAGCAATGAAAAATATAGAGAAGTTTGCTTCTAAAGGTAAAGTGTTGTATGATTTCATTGATGAAATAATAGAACATGGTTCTCAAGTCACTTTTTATGTCAATTCCTTGTTGGACAAAGAGAAAAAGAACTTGGAAACCTTCCTGAAAGAGTGCAAAACTATATTTGCATGATCATACACAGATATGTTAGGCCTTGATTCAGAAGTCATTGTACATCACTTAGCATCCTATCCTAAAGCTAAGCCTACTAGGCATAAATTAAGAAAGATGCACCCTCAAATAACACTCTTGGTCAAATTGGAGTTGCAAAAGCTTCTTGATGTTGGATTCATCTGACTGATAGATTACCCTGAGTGGGTTTCAAACCTGGTATCAGTCTCAAAATGCACTGGGGGAAGCAGAATATGCACTAACTTCAGGGACTTAAACAAGGCATGTCTGAAGGATGATTTCCCTCTTCCTAATATCAACCTCATTATAGACTTAACAACTGGGCATGAAATGTTGTCACTAATGGATGGTTTTTCAAGCTACAACCAAATCATAATTGCCAAGGAGGATCAACATAATACTGCATTCACTTGTCCATAGGGAGCCTATTGCTAAAATGTAAAGCCATTTGGGTTAAAGAATGCAAGAGCAACCTATCAAAGGGCCATGACCCTCATATTCCAATACATGATGCATAAAATAATCAAAGATTATGTGGACAATATTTTGGAAAAATCAAAGAAAATAAGTGAGCACATACAAGTCTTAGGACCCATCATTGACAAGATGGAAGAATACAAAGTAAGGCTAAATCCAAAAAAGTGTGTCTTTGGGGTCACATCAGGGAAACTCCTTGGATTCATTGTCTCACAAAGAGGGAT
Organism: Sequoia sempervirens; assembly: GCA_007258455.2. Classification (NCBI taxonomy): domain Eukaryota; kingdom Viridiplantae; phylum Streptophyta; class Pinopsida; order Cupressales; family Cupressaceae; genus Sequoia; species Sequoia sempervirens. The sequence goes on from VDFB02352968.1 coordinate 276,786, forward strand.
AGAAATTGATCTAGCAAAGGTAAAAGCCATCCTAGAAATGGAACCACCACAAAAACTAAAGCAAATGAGAGGGTTACAAGGAAGATTGCAGTCCATCAGGAGGTTCATAACACAACTATCAGACAAGATATAGCCTTTCTCGCATCTTCTCCATAAAGGGATAACCTATAAAAGGGATGAAAAGTATGATAAATATTTCTAGCAAATCAAAGACTATCTATTGACACCTCCATTTCTCATACCACCAATACCGAACAAGCCACCAATCCTGTACATTTCAACGACACCAGCAGCACTAGGAGCTCTTTTGGCACAACATGATGAAAACAGAAAGGAAAGGGCTATCTATTACATCAGTAGAACTCTGGTAGGCTATGAAATGAATTATTCACCTATTGAGAAAGCATGCCTAGCAGTATTTTTTGCTTCAAAAAATTTTAGGCACTACATGTTATCACATCAAATCAAACTCATTGCAAAGATCTATCCACTCAAATGCCTGTTATCCAAAGCAACTCTCAAAGGATGAATAGCTAAATGGGTGATGATCCTAATAGAGTTTGACATAGAGTATGTAGAGCGCAAAGCAATCAAAGGGCAAGTGATTGTAGACCAACTAGTTGAAGCACCCATCTATGTTGAGAACCCTTTGATATCTGAATTCCCTAATGAATCAATATTCCTTATCAATCTCATAGCTCAGTGGAAGATTTACTTTGATAGATTGTTCACCCATCATGGATCAGGAGAAATTATTCTTTTCATCACCCCTCAAGGTGATTGCATCCCAAAGTCCTACAGGCTATCATTCCCTTGCACTAACAACATTGTTGAGTATGAATCCCTAATCAGAGTTCTGAGGATAGCAATTTAGTGGCAGATACAAGAGATGAAATTCTATGGAGACTCACAGCTGGTTATCAATCAAGTTAACAATGACTATCGAACCAAAGACGACAAGCTCAATCCTTACAAAAAGATGGTGGACAATCTCAAGGATATTTTCATAGACATAACTTTTGAGCAGATTAATCACATGAACAACAGGGTAGCAGACGCCATGGCAACAATCATATCACTGCTAGACATGTCGAACAACATCCTCCAATGTGTATTCTTGGTAGAACAACTTCTCATATTGACTTTCAAAATCCTGGAACCAGAATGTGGGTGTGTCATTGTTGGTCTTAAATCCCTATGGTATCATGACATCTTTATCTACCTTAGCAGAGGAAACCTCCCATTTGACATCACCTTGAACCTTAAAAATACCTTTGTTAAAAAGGCATCCCGATTCATGATCCTAGGTGATACCCTTTACCACCAAAGCATCGAGGGGACATTACTACGATGTCTTAACCAAGAGGAATCCTTACCCTTTACCACCAAAGAATCGAGGGGACATGAATACGATGTCTTAACCAAGAGGAAGCCTTGATTGCTTTAATAGAGGTACACGATGGCATATGTGGATCCCACTCTAGTGGTATGACTTTAGCTAAGAAATTGTTGAGGATCTGGGGTACTATTGGCCAACCATGGAAAAGGAAGCTTATCAATATGTGTAGAAGTGTGTCCAGTGTCAATATCATGAAGATCTATTCATGCTTCAGCTCAAGAGTTGCAACCCATGATCACACCTTGGCCTTTCTCGTAGTGGGGACTTGATCTCATAGGAAAAATCACTCTCACCTCATCCAACGAACACAAGTTTATCATAACCGCCATTGAGTAATTTAATAAGTGGGTCAAATCCATTCCATGACCTACATAACAGGGAAGTAGATTGCTAAATTCATCCTAAATTATCTTATCTTTTGTTATGGTATTCCACAAAATCTCATCTCAGATAATGGAACCCTCTTTAAGAATCAGGATGTAAAAGAGTTGTGCCAAAGATTCAACATCCAACACCGATTCTCTACCCCATACTATCCCCAAGGAAATGGCCAAGCAAAGGCTACAAACAAAATTATCCTAAAAATCCTAAAGAAAATAGTAAACGAAGTTGGTCATGATTGGCATCTACAGCTAAATCCCGTTCTCTAGGCCTATCGAACCAGTATTCACACACCAATAGGTGCAACTCCTTTCTTCTTGGTTTTTTGATCTAAAGCCATCTTTCCTATTGAGGTTGAGCTCCCATCATTATGAGTGTCACTATAAATCCTAATCACTGATGAAGAATACAAAGTATCTCAACTAAAAGAGTTAGAGTTCTTGGACGAGTGTTGCCTTGATGCCCTCAATCACTTGCAAGTCTATCAAAACTAATTGAAACAGAGCTATAACAAAAGGATCAAATATCAGTCTTTCCAAGTAGGGGATATTGTCCTAAAACAGAATCAAAAGAACCTTCTAGATCAAGACAACAAAGGGAAGTTTGAGCCTAATTGGTTGGGTTCTTTCGTCATCACAGCAAGCTATGGATCAAAAGCATACCAACTGTCAATGCTTGAAGGTGAACCCATGCAGGAGCCAACCAATAGCTTGCATCTTAAAAATTTGTATGCCCAGTCTTGAAGGGTATAAATCTTAAAATACAAAAAAATCAAAAAATAATCAAAATCCAAAAAAAATAATGAAAAATGATTGAAAAAGTAAAGAAAAACAATCATCCTCTAGTGAAAACCACTTCAATAGCGCTTTGGGAAAGTACCTTGGTGAAAACCTGGCAAACAGGCACCTTGCATAAATAAAGCACCTCCATCTATTCTTTGGCTCTTTGGACCTATCATTCTTTGCACCGACATTCATCCATCACTTATCTGCCTCCTTATCATAGCTGGCATTGTGAAGTATCGTGATCCCTTTAGTACTATTTGGCATTATCCAAAGGTCAAATTTTCCTACCTTTATAATAGTAGTCTAACATATCACGTTGGGGGCACTTCATCATAGATCATATCAGGTTCTTGTATATCATAAAATCTTATCAGAAAATATCAAAAACATTCATAAAATATTTTCAAAAAATACCAAAAACATTTGTAAAATGTCAGAAAATCCAAAAACATCCCAATCCTGTACAACTATTAAAATCCAAAAATATTTAGAAAATTGTAAAGGCAAAAGCCAAAACATCCAAAACACATCAAAATCCCTAAAAAGGTCAAAAATCAAAAATCAAAAAAATGGAACCCTTGTCAAACTACATCTTGTCTGAGCTTGAACATAGGCAAGGCTTATCTTTTATCATCCCCCAAAACACCCTAGGTCAATCCTTTAGAAGTCTATCATAATAAACTGACATTTCCATCGTTGTTCATATCTCGTTGTTAATAAGTTGAGTCAGTTGAACTATGTCGTATTTGCGTGTATAATGTAGGTAAGACTTATCTTTGATTAGCCCCGAGACCCCTAAGATAGGTCCTTAGGTTAGGTTCTTGGTTGAAAAATTCTTGAAAATCTAAAAAAAATTCAAACATCTTTGAAAATCCCTAAACATTTGTAAAACTCAGAAAATCCCTAAACATTCATAAAACTCTTAGAAAAGCTCTAAACATCCAGATGACTCAAGAAAATCCAAAAAAATCCAAATATCTTAGAAAATCCCAAAACATTTGAAAATAGAAAATCCAAAAACATTTAGAATCATTCAAAAGACTTAAACACCTCAAATATCTTCAGACAACCCTAAAACAACCTCAAATAACAGAAAATCCCAAAACATTCGCATAAACTTTCAAAAAGACCAAAAACAACCTCAAAACATTTCAAAATACCAAAAACATTGACATATTCCAGAAAATGCAAAACCATCCATCCCATCTTGCTTTTGCGCACAATAAACCTTCATCCCTAATAAATTTGTCATCACCTTCAACCTTTGGCAAAACAAATAGAAAACAAGTGTAGCAAGTCGTAAAGTGCGAACCTAAATGTCAAAATCTAAAGTCTACATTATAGGTAAATGTGTCAGTGAAGTTTATATTAATGGCTCATCTTAGCATCATTATCCCAACATTAAACAACTACCCAATCAAAATTTCCTAGGATGTATCCTTCCTACGATGGACATTAGTATCAAGCATCACCTTAGCTAAATTAAACAGGCAAGAGATATAAATAACACTGACTGTTTGTCTTTAATCTTTTCTTATGGTTTATCTTATTAACCCATTCTAAGGATCTCTCGATGATGTGTATCAAAATGATTTAGAGAGAAAGGAATGGGGCATCGATCATTATCTTTCATTTGTTGTGCTTGTGGGTATTCTTGTAAAATAATCTTGGCACATACTTGCTTAGTTGTGTGTAGGGAAGTCATTTGGGGTAGATTGTTGACTATTGTGTATGCTTTGGTCCACGATATTTTGAACTACTAAACTACATTCCGACGAGATTATTTCGTATGTCAAGATGTGAAGAAAAACTATCCTATTTGTTTGCAGAGTCAAAGTCCATTACACTAGCTACAACGCCATCCTAGTTATCAATACCTTGATGCATCATATCTATGTGTTATATCAAAATAAGGAATGACAGAAAATCCCAATCCCAAGATATGAGTAAATCATCATCATGCATGTCTCATTACCATCATATAATAAAGTCTTGGTACATCATGTACTTTTTGGACTCTGAATCAATCTTGAAATCAATGACCAATCCATTCATCTTATTCTGCTTATTCTTCTATCTTTACTAACATTTATATCCAAGCATTAACTCTATGCAATCTTCATCAAAATATACATGAGGCTACCCACAGTTGATGGTTGTATATACATCATCAAATCTATCTATATCAAACATCTGCACTTTCTAGTCCTCTCTGAGCTGAAATGATCTTGAACCTATATTTTACCTTTGTTGATAAATCAAACCAAAATTCAAAATTTTGGCCCAATTTTTCAAGGGGGCGGGGAACTAGCTTATTCCTTCCACTGGGGCAATAGTGGGGCATCCAAAAATAAGAAATATATATATATATATATATATTTTGATTTAAGCAGCAGTTTTTTGTTTAAAGAGCATCAGTCTTTGAACTAAAGCAGCAGGTACTTTGCTTCAAAGAGGGGAAAAATGTAGACACTTAAAAATGTCTCAATGGATCACATTAGCTAACTAACATCATTTCATCTTGAAACACATCCTCTTTTTGCTTAATTAATTAAATTAGCCTAGCTATTTAATTAATTGCATCATTTGCATCTCTTAACCTAATTTATTTAATCGGGTTAATTCACCCCCTTTCACTCTCATATTTCTTTAAATTAAACTAGCACTTGTACTAGGGGGTGCAAGGGTTGCACCAATAGGAAAATATATATAAGTATGGACAATAATTGTTGTGTAAAATATATACACTTTTGTTTGAATTATATACAAAATGTCTTTTATATATAGAGAAAATCTTTGTCATGTTTTGCATACACCCAATATATTTACAATCTTGTTTGAATTATATACAAAATATTTGTAATATATAGAGAACAACTTTGGCATGTTTTGCATACTCCGTGTAATACCCCTCGTGTTGCTGATACTTTCTAGATACTCTTTTGTGTTGAGTTTTGTACTTGAGATTGTGATGGTGATTATTTCACCGATTTGATTTGTGTGGATTTACAGTTTATCTTGGTTTGATGCACATGATACTACTTATGTTGATTTATGATATATGATTTGATACTGCTTATGTTGATTTATGATACATGCTTTGTGGTGTTTGTACTATCTAATATGTTATTGCTTTCGTTAATATTATGTTGTGATTTTATGGTTATATGCTTATTTATGGATTATGATGTGTATGCTAGTGGGTCTTGGTGAAAGGATGAAGTAGCATCACTCGCTCACGAGTGCCCTGCTACACCACAACTACCTTTCATGGTGTGTCTGTATTGGAGATTTATATGTACTTGATGTTGGTTTCATGCAGGATGCAAGTACTGGACATCGACTCCACTTGCATGCCAGGTTTGAGCGTGTCCCGCAAACCCAATAGGTATGAAGTTGTTAAAAGGGAGTTGATAAGGAAGTGTCCCCATCCCAAGTTTGTCGCCCCCGTTGTGTGTGTAATGGTGTCGTTGTCCACGACCCCATCTTCGTTTTGCATGGTATTGTGATGTTCATTTGTTTTAATCTTTGTTTTATGTGTTATTTAATTAATGTTTATGGTTGATAATTCTTGTTAAATTAATAATGTTATTTTAATTAATATAATTAAATAGTTAAGTAAATGTTGTTAAGTTTATTGTTAAATTTAAATTAGTATATTTTAAAAGATTGATAAACTAAATGTTGTTTATTTAATTAAGAATAAATAAATAAAGTAGATAATATTGTTATAATTATAAATCGTTATTTTGTAAAATGAAATAAAATAAATTAATGATTTTGTGATTTGTTATTAAATATTAAGTTGAGGATAATTATTAAATTAAGATATTTTAATTATGTGTGATAATTATGAGCTTTAAATCAAATAAAAATAAAAACAAAAGATTTCATTCAAAAAAGAGAAAAATCAAAAAGGATGAAAAGGACGAATGCATGTTTAGTCTTTTTCGAGAATTATAAAAAGAAGGGAAAAATTGCTTCTTTGATGGATTTTTGATTTTTGAAAAAGAAAGGAGTTTCTTTTAATTAATGGGAAAAAAAGGAAGAAGTTTTCTTCACAGGCATTTTTGTGGCTTTCGAAGAAATAATTGTTTTTGCAAAAAGTATTATGCTTCTTTGGTCTGTCTTTGTAAAAGAATTATTCATAATTGAGTTTCAAAGAAGAAATTGGGAAAAATTGCTAAGGAAGGAGAAAGAAATTTGTGAAAGTTGTTTCGAACAAGGAAGGAGGAGTTTTTCGCGCTTGTTACTTCATTGCAGAGCGTAGGACTCTAAGTTCTTGATCACTATCCTTTTATTTAATGTCTGGTCGAAAATGAATGTCTAGATTCTCCACATTTGAATTAGTGACCGTATTTAAAAGAAGTTTGTGTTTATGGAAATTTATGTTGTTTGAAAACCGAGAGGGTTTAAAAATTTCTTGAAATGTTTTGATTTTGTTGCTTGGTTGATTACAAATTGTTTTGAGAAAATTTGTGTTTCCATTGAAGAAGGTCGCTGTCAAATTTGGAAAACAATATTCTGTTAAAAATGCTTGTCTAAGAAAATTTAATTCTTTAAAAAATACATATAGTCCAAAATTAGATTTTTGTTAAGAATATATATATATATATATATTCAACATGTATATATTCTCTATTAAAAGAAGATATATATATATATATATATGTCTGTTTGTCTGAAATTTTACTTCTAAGAGGTAGATTATTTATAAAAAAAAAAATAATTGGGGTCGGGTGAGGGGAGGGGGGGGAGGTGGTCGGTTGTCATTGTACCCCCTGTCCCCATTTATTCTTTCCTTGTGTGTGTGTGGGGGGGTGTTGTGCGCAGCCCTGGGTGGGGGTCGCGGCCTCCCCATATGGGGAGGTTTGTAGCCTCCCCCCTGCACAAAGGTTTAAAACTTGTTTATAAATTTTGATTTTATAAATTTTATTATATTTAATTTAATTTTTTATTGATATATTATTATTATTATATATAATATTGACATTTGTGTGAATTGGATAATGAGGTTGATTTTATATTCAAAAATATATATATATATATATATATATATATATATATATATATATATATATATATATATATATATATATATATATATATATATATATATGTATATGTACATAATAATATGTATATATATGCATGTGTATGTACTGGATGAAAAGATATGAAATACTTGGGATGTTAGTGTCAATGCTTGGGTTTATGTTGTTACTAGATAAATTGAAAACAAATATTTTATCAAATCAAATTGAGTGATTTTATCAAATTAAATAGATTGGGTAAACTGATTGTTTATTTTATCAGGGTTGAAATCGTGCAATGAGTTATCTTAAAATGTGTTAGTTGAGTTATAGTAAATTCACGTTCTTTAATTGAATCTTGAGGTTGTATAGTTGTTTAATTCTTCAATTTTCCTTGAGTCCATGGTTGTTTTGCTTGAGTTGATTATGGACATGTGGGGACCCTCAAGATAGTTTAACCCTCTTTATGAGTTAAGGTTATTGTTTAAGGCTTCCAGAGGCATGGGAAAATTGTTGTTTATTAAGATGTCTTGTGGATTTGTGTTTATCTATTTTTGAATGTAATTGTGATTTTGGAATTGAGTCTTAATGGTATTTGTTTATACTTTTGCTATGATTGTGACTTTGGGTATATGCTTGGGTTGTACCTGTTTCATGAGTGAATATGCATATGGTTATTGGCGAGATGTTTGTGCCTCGTGTATGTTTATGTTTGAGATTCAATTCTTCCTTATGTTGGTACAACCCCTTGATGCTTTGGTTTTGTAGTTTGAGTTTTTCGGGAGAGTGGCTCTACATGGGCAACGGCGCACAAAGGGGCTGTTAGGATAACCCACATTAGAGTTAGAGTAATAAGTGATAACTTAATTAAATAAATTAGGAGTTGGGTAGTATTAACATTAACAAGATAATTAAGGATGCCTCGTCCACTTGTTAAGGCTTTCACAAACTAAGGGTGGGCTGAGAAGGCCATGGTTGGAAAGATCATTCCTCGTCTCCATGAGAGGTTAATGATTCCACACGAGTCACCCTATGGGGCCGACGCCTAGAGAAAGGCAGTCAGGATAACCCATGTAGGACTGTGCGATGATACTCTCCTATAGTTTGCCTTGTGTTTGCTTTTGTGCGTATCTGGAAGCGGTTGTGTCTTATGTTGTTAAGGAAATTGTTTCTTGATGTTGTCTTTATAGCCTCCTTTCAATTATTCAATGTTGCATAAATTCCTCATGGAAACTTTATTGGTGTTGGTGAAAGGTTCCCTTGGATTTTTATTATTGATTAATTTTGCAATCTCATTTGGAGGGCTTGAAATTCTATTGTTGTTGGCACCTCTTATGGTGATTTAATGTTGATAGATATTATTTTGGTAATTGGCTCTTGTTGGAATTTCCATTAACAATCCCTTGATGCAAGCCTCTAGAAGTGGTCTTTTGATGTTATGTTTTCCTTTGTGTTTTCATGTCTTTCTTGTTCGGAGTTGAGTCTTTTGTTTTCTGTTTGGATGATCTTGGTCGAGGATCCTTCCTTATTTACTCCTAGCATAGGGGTGGTTAGATGGAACATGCTACACACCCTGTTGGGTCCCCTATCATACAGTTGTGCCATTCAGTGTAGTGTTTTGCAAATTCAGCTTGATCCAAAGTTCACCATGTTATCAGATGTATATACTTGTACTACAATTGTACTTTTTATTGATGTATTACTCCCACATGTGTTGGGAAGTATCATGATGTAAACTTATGTATTTATTCAATGAGATGTATTGGAAGTTGAAGTAATGTATAATCCTACTATGTAATTCCTTCTTGATCTAGGATTGTAAATATCGTTTATTGTTCGTGTTGTATCTATGGAAATATGTTCATTGCATTTCCATGTTTATCTTATTATGTATATGTGTATGGTTATCATATTGGATTAACTTTCTCATATTGCTTTATCATTTATGAATGTTTTAAAATTGATGATAAGTGAACGAATGGGTTACATTAATGGAATTTAGAAATTCGTCTATCATCTCGTTCTGGGTTGGATTACGTAATGTTACCTTATGCGCCCCAAAGGACTTAGATGAATAATTTTTAATATTTTAAATGTAATGTAATTTTATTAATTTATACACTTTAATTGTTGTTTTTTTTTTTAAATTGTGCCATAAATGTTAGATGTATTAGTTTCCTTTGGGGTTGCAAGGCGGAGTGTTACACTCCCTTATTCCATGAAAAGAATCTTTGTATGTGTAAATTGAGATGGCATAATCCTCTAAATATTAATTAACCTAGTTTTTGGGTAATTGGTAGATTGTATTTCTCTCATATAATGATGTACACTCCATTCTAATTTTGATTTATTAATTTTTATTGACCTAAAGTAATTAGTAAAAGAAAGTTCAACTTTTAAATTTTCCTTATTTACATTTAGTTATTTGTTGAAAGCACAATAGATTAATGTTAACACCTATTTATTATTTTGAGCAATAAATTTCCTACTGATTTGGGCCCACTATATCATAATATTAAAATAAAAAAATATTAATTAAACTAGTCATTGGTTCACACCATAATATTTTTTTTTAAAATTTAAACATTATATGGATGCTTAGATTTAATCTTTAAAAAAATAAAAAAATTCTTCCTTATACTTCACAAATAACTATACCTTTGGCATATTCTTATTGTTTATTTTGAGCAATAAATTTCCTACTGATTTGGGCCCACTGCATCATAATATTAAAATAAAAAATTACTAATTAAACTACTCACTCATTCACACCATAATATTTTTAAAAAAAAACTAAACATTATATGGATGCTTAAATTTAATCTTAAAAAAAAATTATTTTCCTTATACTTCACAAATAACTATACCTTTGGCATATTCTTTTTGTTTATTTCCCAGCCTTATCTTTTTGCATGTACCTGATTTAGATCTTAAGTCTTTTATATATTTTTTATTTTTTATTTTATTAATTAGCATTATTATAATATAAAATATATTAAAAAAATTATTATTAATAAACTATAATATAAATTAAACTTGTATAAATTTGATTATAATTTTCTATGCTACATAAGTTAAATTTTTGTTTTTTTGCTCTATAATGGTTGATTAAAATTAAATCCTACTATGGGTTGTTAAACAATTTATAGTTTTATAGTTTTATAGTTTTACTATTATCTTTTTACACAGTAGACACATCTATTCAGCTGCCCTCCATAACACTTGCATTTATAATGCCTATTTGCAACCACTGCATCCAAGAAAGCATGAAATATAGGGGAAAAATTGGCATCCCACAAAAGCACGAAATATACGAGATAAATTGGCATCCCATGACAACACGAAATTTACATAATAAATTAAAACATGTTTACATGAAATATACGAAATAAATTAAAACATGTTTATCAAAAAGACCTATATACTGGGATTGATGAAAACGAATTAAAATAGGTAGAAAACGCTTATATTGGGTATTTAATAAAACAGGTGGAAAAAGTTGTATATCGGTGGAAAGAAAATTGTTTGCTAGTCAAAAAGAGTTGTATGTAGGTGGAAAAAAAAATTACTAGTCAAAAAGAGTTGTTTATTGGTGTGAGACATGTTTTGGCTCAAAGTTCATTGTATATATAGCCTATCGACTAATTATAATGTTGAAATTTGCATTACCCATATCAATTTTTAATTAATATTGATTTCATTTTTAACATCCATATTCTATATCGCATCATTGAGTCAAAGACTAAGCACACCCATCCCTAACATTTAATTTTTAAAAACAGCAATTTTAATTTCTTATTCCCAAATCTTCTAATTTCTTTAAATTAATGATACTTTACTATTAATTTTATTTATCTAACTAAATGTTTTTGAAAATGATTTTATCCTATCCATATACCTAATCAATAAATGCACAAGTGGTAACTTAAAAGAATCAATCTCATGGCAGACATAACCAATGAAATAAGCTTCACTAAAAATAAATAAATGTGGGTATACGCCATTAATTTTTCTTTTTTAAAAGAAAAAAACAGAGCGACCAATACAAGATTAGAAACATGTGATGAGTAATAAAAGATTAAAAGCATGTAGTAATGAAAAATAGTGGCGTGGAATCACATTTAATTCTGTTGGAGGCTTCCAAAACCATCCATGGTATAACATTAATTGGTGGTAAATAAATATAAATACCCAGCAATTAAATATCATTTTATGTCGGTAACCTGGGGAATGGATTACCTAAAGTGGCTCAAATTAATAGGATGGTGTACATGTGCTCTAAGCTCACGGGACTGAATTTACACCTTGCACTCTTAGGCTAGTAGAGTTACCTTTGGTTCACTAAAGTGGTGGCGATGCTCTTGTCCCTAGAAAATGTAATTGCCAGCTCAGCGCTTTGTTTAGGTTTTACCTCTTCCACCACACAATCCACCCACTTGACTAAATATATACAAAATGTTTAAAAGGATGTTTTTCTTTCCTTCTTTTGTTTGATTTAGCAGACATTTTATGTAGTCCAAATTTTTAGCAAAAAGACAGACAAATATTCTGATTTCTGCATGCATATTGATTTGAAAGATTAGATGGAGCCATCGATAGGTAGTGCGTGAAAAAAGGGTAAGTGCACAAATTTGAGTCCATGAAATGTGGAAGTTTTTGCCTTAGGCAAAAAAATGAATTTGGCTTGCAAAAAATGGGATCCCACTTTTTAATAAATGGGATCCTGTTTTTAAAAGCAGAATCCCGTTTTTAGAAAATGGGATCCCGTTTAGCTTTGGGATCCTGAACCTAAGTTTAAAAAACGGGATCTTGTTTTCGAAAATTTCCATTTTGGAAAATTTTATCCCGTTTTGAAAATTTTTCAAAAAAGAAATTTCCAAAAATAGAAAGTTTTTAAAATGGGATCCCATTTTGAAAAATTTCGAAAATGGAAACTTCCAATTTTTGAAAAATTTCCATTTTCGAAAATTTTTCAAAACGGGATCCCGTTTTGAAAACTTTCCATTTTTAAAATTTTCGTTTTTGGAAGAATTTCAAAACGGGATCTCGTTTCATAGAACCATAAAAAATGGCTTTTTTTATGAAACGGGATCCCGTTTTTTAAATTATGAATTTTTGAGCAGGTTTTTTGGCTTGTTTTTTGGTTTGGGAAATGGCTTGGGGACCCAAACCTAAGCTTTGAACCTAGTTTGACCTGCAACTTGAAGGTCCTGTTAATGTCACAGGAAAATAATGACTTTGGACATATGTTTGAAGACCTATTTTGCATAATTTTTTTACGAAATTAAAACCCATTATAGATGAGATAGTGTAGATTCCAAATATGTAATTTTTTTAATAATTTGATTATTTTTCTATTTTTCAATTAATTTCTAATGAAACTAGTCCATAAACTTGAATTATCGAGGTTTTTAGTATTTTAATAACTTTTGATCAACATAACATTTTGATCGAATGGATTACGAGCAAAACTTAGACAATTCTTTTAGGTTTTTAAAAAATCAAAATGATAAGTTTAGGTCATCTTATGCGTGTTGTACACGACGATTTTTCAAAATGACAAATATGCCTAATAAATATTTAATAAAAAAAATTCAATAAAAAATTATAAAAAAATATTAAAAGCAAGCTTTAGTGAGTCACAAATCTTTTCCCAAAAAGATCTAGAAAAATATGATAATTTAGGTCAAAATATGGATGTCGTACACGTGCATGGTATGGTATAAAAAAGTGACTTTTAAATAGTGGTTTTTAGAAACGCCTATTGAAACTCAATTTTTACAATTTGGGTATTGAAATAAATTACATATTTGGAAACTAGACTCCAAGTACTACATTTTATGATTAGTGACTTTTTGAAGATTCCATCTCTAAGTGCTTCAAATTTTAAGGTCAAATGTGTCAAATTATGAAAATCAAGGAAAACACTTCCACTTTTTGGCCAAAAAGTGGACTCAACTTCTTGCACACACCCAAAAGGTAATGTGCAGGAGTGAGATAAGACATCTCACATGACAACAGGAAGGATGGTATCATGCCAACAATTCTTCAACTAACTTGCCAATAATGCCCAACGCCCTTCATAGTAATTAGTTAATAAAGTTCTCCCTATTGGGTCAGCGTTAGACTAGAGGAGATCCCGATGGGGGTCCCCCAGGCTAATAGTCTATTGACTAATAAATCAAACTATTTAATTTAATTCCCTATGTCTTCTTATTTAATTAACTTACCCTAAATTATTTAATTAAATGTCATTTCACCTTTCCCCATTCATTAAATCATTTAATTTAATGAATACCATTTTATTCCACTAAATCCCCTAGTTTGCATAATTGAAACTTTATTTAATTATCAAATTACTAAAAAATTAAATCCCCCCACTTGCAAGGGAATATTCTTCCTTTGCACATTCCTCTTTCCCCTTTTGCACATTTTAGTTTGGTTTTAATTAACTAAATTATCCTTTTTCCCCACCCATGAGAATATTCCCAAGAATATTCTTATTCTTCAATTATTTGAAAAAGGGATATTTTCACAAAATTTCATGTGCAAGTTAACTTGTGACCTCTTAAGCAAGTTACTTTGTGACCTATGTGTACAAGTCAAAAGTGTGTTTGTTTGAAACAAATAGGAACCCTTAATTAAATCTCATCATTGATTCACATCCCTTGATGAGAATCCATGATCCATACCTCTTCTTTCTTTCATCCTTGACCATTGATTGATCTTTTTTATCTCAACCTTTCATTTCTTATTTGCTTTCTTATAGATAGAACACTATTTGAAGACAAATGGATCCATCTTTCAATTGCAAACTTATGCTATTGAATTCACTTACACTCACACTCATACTTTACTCACATTTAGCATATTTTAGTTTATTTTTAGTTTCATATTAGCTTTAAGCTTCCATTAATGGCTTCCATGATAACATAGATGCATACATAAATAACTTATTTGTTAATTAAGATTTTAATCTTTTTAAGCTTGCATATATTTAGAGTAGATTTGCATACACCCATATCAATCATCTTAGCATAAATCATGTTAAAATAGCTTGCATTATATTTATTTAAGCTTTAAATCATGTTTTCATACACATTTATCAATAGTTTCATCAGTTTTCTTCAATAAAATTGATTGAAACAAGCTCATTATATAAAGGATTGAAAAATGGTCGCCATTCCACATCAATGCGACACCACTCCTCCAATAAGATAAGTTTCGATGTCTTAGAGTAGAGGTTTTTCAAGTTTTCATGATTTAGAATATTAGTTTTAATGGCTTCTTTATCTTTGTTTACATTGAATGATCTTATTGGGATTAATACTTAGTGGGTTAAATATGCCTCGAATTCGTATGGATCGGGTGTAGTTAACCTTCACTATGTCATTGGTCACACCTAAAATAAGATTCAACTTTTCAAAACATGGTATAGATGTGTGCACCTAGTATTGAGCGTGAACCTTGTCAAAAGAAATTTGTTTTCAATGTTTAAGTCATACAATATGGACATTAATGTTGATAGGAGAGTTTGAAGAGAAAAATTAAAGGGGAAGGAAAAATTGTTGTTTTCAAAAGGATACATGAGCTAACTAAATTGGAGTAGACAAAAAGGGTCAATCATGAGATTAATTTGGTGAGGCAAGAGGGATTTCAAAAGTATTTTTTAGATTGGGGATATTGTCCTTGTGTAGAATTAAGGTTAGAAGATAAGGGAAAACATGAAAAATTTGATGCACTATGGGTTGAGACTCATCAAATTTTTGAGGGTCATGGTCGAGGAACAAATATTTTTCTTGAAGGTAAGGTTCTATGAAACTTTGTATTATATGTTGTTTTTTTTGTCTCTTTGATTTTGTTGCCTTGTACATTGTTTCCTTGGTGCAATCATGAACTTTGTCATGATCTTTCTGAGTCACTCTCAGTCCTTTTTATTTTGCTATTTTTTGTCTACTCCCAAATATCCCTATTCTCTTTGTGTCTGTAAGAGACATATGTCCCCAACAAGAGCCAATGTTAGAACTTCGTTTATTTATTTCTCATTTTTCCCTATTATGTTTTAGTGTGTTCTTTGGATTGTGTTTAACCCTTTATCATTCCCCAACATTTATAAATGATTTTAAAAAATTACATGGGTTTGTCATGCGTGGAGTCTACCTTTTGTCAATATACCCATTCCACCCTTTAGGCCTAAGTACCCAAATCTAAAATCTTAAAAATGAATAAATGTCTAGGGAATTTTTAGTCTCCCACCTTGTAAAAATTCCAAATGATTATCCTCAATTCAAATTTGGTGAAATTTAGATAAAAAATTGGCTAAGTTATGTGCTTGTGAACTTTTGTCCTACTACCATTTGCTTACAAGGTTTTGGTATATGACTCGCCTTTTATGGGAAAATCTAAATAAACCATTTCTAAGCCATTTGGTGCAGTTCAACTATAGGTCCCTAGCCCACATGAACCCAATGGAACTTCCAAACTAGCATGAACATGTTGGATACCAGATTTACTAAATATGGATTTGTAAATGCTACTAATTGAACTGATTAGAGAGTAAAGTTTAGATGCAAGTGAAATTTCAGCATGTTCCGTTGAAGGTCAACTCTCTACAAAAGCAAAAAAATTGAAGGAAAGGTTTGTAGGTAAATCCAAATGAACCAATTGTTTTCCTAGTAGGTGATGTTCACTTGCTGATAGATTTCCTATAGTTCTTAATGGTTGTCAACTTTCTACAAAGGCTTGGTGGGGGCCTATCTTTTGCATGAACTTGATGAGGACCAATTTATTCAAGGTTCACTTAGTGGCCAAATTTTCAATGTGTCTAGTAGTAGGGTTAATTCCCTTAAGGTTCACATTTAGGTTTATTTCACGTAAAGACCAAAATGAGAATGAAGAAAAGGATGCAAAGAATGATAAGTGAACTAATTGTTTTAAAGATGTTGCATTTTATTCAATAACACATGGAGTATGTATACGAGTGAGGTTGGAAAGTATAGTTCCAAGTGACTATTATTATGCGAGAATAAATAACTGAACTAGTCCTAGGAAAGATGATATTGGATATTCCACATGTTCTCGATGAACCTCCTGTAGTGCCTTCCGTGATACTGTTCTCTTATGATACTATGTGGATACTATTTATGTTTGATGCATACTCGAGATTACATTGGTGATTGTTTCACCTGTTTGACTTATGTGTTTTGCTTGGATGCACATGATACTGTTAGATGATGTTGATAATATAATGATGCATGTTGTCTGTCTTTACCTGATTATGTTATATTGTGTGGTTATGTAAATTTTTTAATGCTCGTTTCATGATATGTATGATGATGTGTTGATGTTTGAGATTCGGGTGAGGGGGACGGTATTGCATCGCTCATTCGTGAGCGCCCTACCACACCGCAATTCTCCCTCACAATGTGTTTGACATTAGATATATATGTTGTTTCAACACTTGGTTTTATGCAAGGCTACAGGTACCGGGCATCGACTTCACCCACACTGTTGAGTCTGAGCGTGCCCAACATGCCCAATAGATGAGACATGGTTTAAGGATTTGACAAGGAAGTGTCCTCGTCCATGTCTGTCGTCCATCAGTATTTCATTTTGTTATGGTATTGTACTGTTTCATGTTGATCATTTCAAGTCGTAAATCGTGATGTGTTTATCGTGTTATTTGGATGCGTATCATTTTTTATAATTGGTTAATTACTGTGGTTCTTGTATTGGGAATAGCCGTTGTTTATGTTCATTTAGGCCTTGTTTTAGAGCTTCGTAGCTCATTTTTATAATATGGATTTAATTATGGTAATAAATTAAATTATTAATTTTTTTAGGGAATCTTAATAATTAAAAATATTAAATTAATGTACAGATTATAAATATATTGAAATGCAAATGAAACACAAAATTGCATTTATAAATGATGTTTATTTTAATTTAAAATAAAGAGGATTGATAATCCACAAAGTTTAAAGTTTAAATTTAAATTATTTGATAAATTTTAAATTTTAAATTATTTGATAGAGGGATGTAATAAAATATTTCCCCCCCTAAAGTAAAGTTTTAAAAATAAATTAAAATAATAAATAATGATTAGATGTAAAATTGAAAATTGTGTTGATGGACACCTGTACCTTGCGTACCGAGATTTGTAAGATTATTTTCTTAATTTATTTGGGGGTAAGAGGGGGAAAGTGAACATGGAAAAATAAATTAATCGAAAAGAAAAGAGAGAAGAAGATTTACATTCTAGGTTAGTTTCGTGATTTGGCAATTTTGATTTGAAAGAAAAAAAATTCTCTTTAATTTTGTACCCGTATTAAATCGGTTTGCACAATAGTTTCATTTAAGAGTATGGTTAACAAAATGAAAACCTCATTTTAACACTATTATGTTTCCAGTTGGGCAAGTCAGTTTCCTTGGGCCAGTTGTTAGAGCAAAACTCATCAAGTCATAATTTACATTTCCTTATAACAAATCTGTGTGTGTCATTGACAACGACCACACTTGAACATAGAGGCGTTATTAGCCTTCCTGACTCCTTTCGCAACCTATCACAACCAAGATATTTAGGTTTTAGAGAGCATATTAGTTTAACAGCCTTTCTGATCTTCCTTTGGCAATTCGTTACATCTGCAGTACTTGAAAACAGAATGTTGTAGAAATTTAGATAATCTCTCTGGTTCCATCGCCAACCTGTCTCAGCCGCAACACTTGAACTTAGACGACTGTAGAGACATAAATAACCTTCCTGATACCGTTGGAATCTTGTCCCAGCCACAACACTTGAGCATTGGGCGCGTTCTTTTTATGGGACTGCATTGCTTTGAGGGAATTATGTTAGATGGTTTGTCTGCCTTGTGATGGCATCCTATCATAGCAGCAACACTTGAACTTAGGATGTTGTAGAGGTTAAATAATCTCTCTCAGTCCATTGTCAATCTGTCGTAGTTGCAGCACTTGAAAGCAAAATATTGTCAATGTATTAACAAAATAGCAAGCTTACTTGATTGAGATGAAGTTTAATTTCCAAACTTCAGACTTACGAAAAATAGAAGGATCATTCATAATGTTAAAAAAAAATGTACCAGCTATTGCCTGCACGCTGAATTGAATTTACCTGACTTTAGGGTTTTTCCTGCAAGTTTAAGTAGCTTGTGTCTGTGTGAATTCCTATTTGCCTCTTTTCATTGTTTTATTTTTAAAGTGGCCTTCTTGAGAATGAATTGGCAAAGGCTGCTTACAGCAGTAGGATAGTAAGGAAACACCAGAAGGGTGAAGGTAATTTCTTTTTTTTTATGCTTCATGCGGTATTTTAATTTAAACCCCTTCATTATTCTTCAATGGCTGCTAACCCTTTATTGCTTTCACCAGTGGCGTTGGGATATTTCTCCTAACTGTTATTTATATTTATATATATATATATGATTGGCAGCCTATCACAGTTGCAGTATTTAGACTTTGAAGGGTGCAGATTGTGTTTAATGAAGATAAAAATTACAGCCAAAATATTAATAGTGTGCACATTTAGGGTTTAATATCTGTTCACTACGATGAAAATTTACGGCCAAGACCTTAAATATATGCACACTGTAGTTATAGGTTATGGTTTCCCTTTATTTAATTGCAATGAACTGAAGGAATTAGGTATATATCTAGATATCCTCATATATGTTTATATAGTTTTAAACTAGCTATTGCACTTTAGGTGTGCAATTGGGTACGCCGAATAAGTGGTTGAAATAGATAACAATGAACATATTATGAAAAGGAAAAACTGAGTTAAATTTGATATAAATGATTATTTACTTTAATTGATTATGTGTATATATATTGGTTGAAACATAACAATTTGTATGTAACTTATTAAAATAAAACATTTGAAAGATGAAATGGAAATAGTATAGAAAAATAAATAAGTTTAAAATTGTGACATGGTCATATTGAACTCTAATTTATTTGTAAGCCTGTTACATAAAGGATCAAATTTAGTCATTATTACATTGAAATTTGAACCATACACATGTTGTGCACTGCTATGTACATGTATTTAATACTAAAAAATGCATAATGATGAAAAATTTAACCTTTCTAGTTTCAGAAATATGTTCAAAAGTCTGGCAGAATACATTTTCTAAATTATACATTTCATATGTATTCTTTATTAAACATAGTAGTTGTATTTATATGTTTGACTGCTTTACACAATGGAAACAAAAAAGCACAGTCTAGAAAGGTGGGCAGCTAAATAACTTTAACTTCAATTGTCTATAGTTTCTTGGGCTCTAGAGGAGGAAGCTTGAGAATGGTAACACTCAATACTCCATCTTTGCAGCTAGCAGAAGTGGCCTCCATATTGGAGTCGTCTAGCAGGGTAAATTTATGCATAAATGTGCCAACCATGAGCTCCATATGGATGAATTTGACATCAACCTCCTTCTCCCTCTTTCGTTCTTCGTTGTTCGTCATCACATTGTCATCATGTACTTGAACCTACTTGTTCTCAAACACACAACATCTGATTTGTTAGTCTTAGTGGCTAGTGACTTGAATCTTTTTCATCCCCCAAATGTAGACAAAATGAGGGTTTGAGAGCTTTAAAAGGGAAATACCTTGATGTCATTGTTTGTAAGCCCTAACATGTCTATTATGAAGACATAAGAGTTGGGAAACTCTTTGACATCAACGGGAGTGGAAGCCATGGCCTTGTTTCCCAGATTATAAATGTGTATTCAATAAGGACTCCCCAAATTTTTTCGTGAAATATCATAGTGATGATTAGGAAGGACGATGAATGGAAAATAACTCTAATTTATCTATATTCAATGCAATTTCAAAATTTGTATAGGTACACATACAAAGGTGGCAGGAAGCATTAATATTTAGTAAATGCAAAGGAAGCATTAATGTGTAATAAATATTTATAATATTTCACTATGATAGTCAAATCTAATAGAAGAATATCAAAAGAGCAATAAGTAGTTGAATACATTGGTATCTATGCGAGAATAATTTATTTCCAAAAAAAATAAGTTACCTCTGGCTGATTAGTTTGTGGGGCTTACATAACGAGGAAATAGTGTAAAAGAGCAATAAGAGGAGGCTGCAGTAGAGGAAAAAGAGTAATATAATTTAGAACAATTAAAGTAATCAAAATTGGTAGTGAAGTAAATTAGAAAGTGACATACCTGTAGTTGGTGAAATGCACATCAACTGTTTGAGGAGTTTGAAATTGACATTACTGTCAATCGATTCTCTTCATTTTTTTGACGTGCAACATATGGGCTTTGTTGCATGTGTGCATAGCATTGAAATGTGAAGGATGGGTGTATGTGAAGACTGTGTAGATCAGGCACTCGTGAAATAGAAGTGAATGTAAGGCCTTGCCAGTCAATGTTAATGTTCCCAATGTGGACTATGGCCCTTGGAAGTGTTAATCCTTGTAACTTGCGTATTGTTAGTGCCCAAGCCATTTTAAGTGGAATTTGACAGCGAAGCCCACGGCTGAGCAGGGTTATGGGGACATTGTGTGGATTGTTATGGTCCCAAGGTGGGCCAATGTAATGTTTGAATTGAACAATGATAAACAAGGGTAGCTAAGGTGATTTTTCACCTTCGTTATATACAATTTCTTTGACCTGACCAACTGCACCATTCACGAGCCCTGTTTCAACCCAAATATTAGAACATAACATGACCTCTTGGCCAATTGACAACAAAATATGAGCTTGGAATTGCTCTTCATCTAGATTTGTGTATGTTGACCCCTTGAGTTGCTCTGTAGTGGAAAGGGTAATAGGTGTAGCCAAAGACAACAATATACGTTTATTGTGTAGTAAAACCATTTCATTTGTTGCAAAAAGGTGTATGGAAGAGAAGAAGATAGATTTTTCTACAATGTTGAGCGATGAACTTGAGCATGAAATTAGAATTTCCTAGTCTTCTTGTGTAGGCTCTGCATTTCATAGATTTGAGAGAAGTGCACAGAAAGCAATTTGGGAAGGAGAATCGCCAAATTGTCAAAATAATCTAGTCAAAGTTAACACTGTTGTGAAGCTGCGCCATAGTGTGCCACCATATGAAGTAGAAGCATACATGGGGATATCTTTAACTAGTGGTAGTTGTCCCAAGTTACCAAAGAGAATAATTGAGCGCCCTCCAAAGGGAAGGTGGTTGTGGGAAGGGAATGCTTGCCTTAGTCGCATGTCAATACGTTCTAGCAACTTTGGGCCTACAAAGCTCATCTCATCTACTAAAATGTACCTAATAAAGTGCATGCTTTCTTGGAAGGCTGCAAGTGTTTGGCCATGTAGGGCAGCCATTTCTTTTATTGGAATTCGAAGGGAAAAATGAATTGTTGATGCTTGAATATTGAATGCAGCAACACCTGTAGGTTCAAGAAGTAGTAAAGGTGACTCGTGAATTAGAGCTGAGCTACTGAGGGCAAACCTTATCTTTTTTATGAGGTGTGATTTTCTAGTTCCTACAGTTCCTTGAACAATGAGCTTTAGCGGTGGTTGTAATGGAACAAAGGTTAGATTAGACCAAATTATATCGAATTCTTTTTGCCGCTAAGTAGAGAAAGTAGTAACCTGGCTGTCTTCATGGAGATCAAGATGCACTTCAAAGCTTGGCTGATTGCAATCTATAAAATTAGTTGCAAGATGTAATTGTTGTTGGGTGAAGCTAGTATGTTGCTAGTCATGGTGCATGTCAATGTCACGTTGACCAAGCATTTCCAGTGCATCAAGCTATATAGGAAGGTTTGGATGCAAACTTGAGATAACATGCCATTCTTTAGGGTTTTGTCCTTGCTCACATGGTTAATGCGAGTTATTGCTAGCATTTGATTCTTTGATTGGATTTGGATTTTTGTAGTATACATGCCATGGCCTGTATGTCGAAGAGAACCTTTCCCATTGCGATATAATTTGATGTTCGGAGGAGCCAAAGTCAATGTCAATGTTTCAAAATGGGTGGTATAGAATTAGTTCACTCCAACAAAATTCATAAAAGCTTTTGTCGTCTCTTGAAGGGATGCTTGTGAACCTAGGTGAGATGCGAACAATTGCTTGTTGGGGGCACTGCTTCCACTGTTCATTTTTTTGAGACACTTTGAAGGTCCACTTTTGGGTAAGTTCAATGAGAGGCATTTCCTCTAATTGAATGGGGCAAGCCATGTAGTATCAATGTATGTAGGTGAAGTGGTAATTGATGTGGATGAGATTGAGACATGCTAAAATTTGTGTTGGTTAACATTTAAATACACAAATGTCCTATTGGAGATGGAGGGGTAATTTTAGTAAAAGATGGCAAGTTTCTTAGGCACTGATATCATGATCGACAAGGCTATCGGTAAGCATTTTTCAAAAAGCTATTGAGGCAAGCATTTCAGATTCTAAATTGGTTGAGATGCGAGATAACATTGCATGATATGTTTTTGATCTTTTTTTAGCATTTGCTGCATATTTTGTAATATATTTTAGGACAACATCAATTGATAGTACAGGTTGGCAATCTACATTGGCCCTCCAGATAGAGAGTATAGATGGGTTGGCATGGTTCAAGTGATCATCATTGCGAGTAGGTGTGTGCTTAGGGCAGTTAGTCTCCTCATTTGAAAGACTTGACTTGTCTTGCATGGACCATGGTGCTTTATAATGACACAAAGTGGTTGGCCCTTTTTTCCTAAGACATGTTAGCAAAGTACACTTTGTGTGTCACTCGACACGATTGGCTAATTCACAATAGTCACTTGAATGGTCACATGACAAGATCCTTGTTGTATCCAACAAATAAGGATCATCTAGAACAAAGTGATGAAATGTTTGGTTTCTCAAATGGAGGGGATGTGGGTTCCAGGCAGAGACATATCTAACTATGAAATCAAGTGCACTTTATATAGATTGAAGGTTATTCCATTGTAATCTACTAATATCAGGTGCTTGTTGGAGCCATAGAAAACCATGAATGTGTGTAGATCCTCTGTGTTGCCATTCATATATATGAAAGGATGATATTTAGCAAACTTAAAAGATAAGTCTATTGTAAAAAATAAAGGGTTACTTTCTAGTAAACAATCTTGAGTGTATTGTACCATAAGAGAAAAGAAAGTTATTACCTATACCAATATTTAGATGCGTCAAGAAGCTTTTCGAAGACCTCTTCCCGAAATGCAGTAAACCTGTGGTGCATATATAATGTGGTAAGGTGTGGATTTTGTACAATGTTTTGGATCCTCTATCTACAAGCCATAGAAGGAATTGTAGGAGGCTTGGTAGGCATGATGGTATGCAAGTCTGGCCATTTTGTATATGCTGCACTAAGGGTGAAGAAGAGTGAGGGGCAACCAATTTGAATGACCATGTTAAAGAGTTCCCCTCGACGTTGGGTCCAAAATGGACGAACTAAATCGCATGAGCTGATCTGCAAGTTTGTCAATTGGAATGTCTTGCAATCTTTGGCAAAGGTCAGAGATTGTCGAGGGCAAGGAACCTTCAAGATTTTTGTGAACAAATATAGAGGATGTTGCTTGGCTACGATATCACATAATAATATTTAGTATGAAGTACCTAAATCGGGGGTGTTGCTCACCAGGGTCCATGTTGTTCCAATTTGAGAAGCGTTGCTCTTTCTTTTCAAATGTGCATCTATAACAAGTAGTCAATTCATTTGACTATCTAGTTTTGATTCCTAGATATCTCTCCATGCAAACCATACAAGTTGAAATTCTTGATAGGGTATCTAACTTTGAGCGGAATTTATTTCTAGTAGAGGAAAACTCCTGTGGAAAAAATGGTGAAGGGTGCATTTCGATATCTGGGTCGGGTTGAATTATGTTTTGTGAGAGAGGTGCAATTCCTTGTAGTTGGGTCATGTTAATTGGATGAAAGACTGTAGATGGTGATGTTGCATCATGAAGAATTTGATTCTCTTCACATCTTCGTTTGTTAATTTCATCTTTATTTGCATGGTATCGTTTGCAATTTAGCTCATTTTTATGTGAAGATTTTTCTTGCAACCTTGCATTGTTTGCTTCCATAGTAAGAAATGTTGAGGACAAAAGCAATGAAATAGTATGTATATATTATAATTTGATTGGAGATTTAATGGTGTGAAAAGAAAATTGGAAAAGAATATAAAACACAAATATATCAAGATATGGACAGGAAATGCAAATAAAACTGTAGATATTATATTGATAGTGTTTATTTTAAAATATGTAGAAAGATGAATTTAAGACCTTGGCCACTTAGAGTGGTGACACTTAATGGACATGCGATGGATAACAACACGATCATAGTGATAGGAAAAATGTGGAAGAAAATGCACAATCAAATTTCCATATGTGGGTATCCAATGTTTTTGATAACACAACAAAAAATATTTGCAAGTGGTGGTGAGGACGATTAAGTGTCATTCTTGGATGTAGTAAATTACAAAATAGCACCTATTGTTAAATAATTTCATAATATATAATCAAAACAACTTTTATTAATTAAAGAAGGCATAAATAGGAAAAGAAAGTAGCTTTTACGCCAAATATTGAATATAAAATGGTAAAATTCGGGATTGAATATGAAATGGTAAAAGTTAGCGATTGAAGACATAAGCAATGTGTATGATAAAAGTGGCATTATGTAATCAAAACAGCCTCAACGATTGAAGGAAGCAACAAAAGAGTACTTTTATTTCTAAAATCTTATGATGCTAATAATGAATTTCCTTTGGATTGGAGTGGCAATTATATTATGCAATCAAAGGTGCTTCTTAGCGATTGAAGGCAGCATTAAAATAGAAGTTTCGTAGTGAAGTAAATAAGAAAGTAAATATTGAACAATGTAAAACAAATATATAATTTACAATAACAATATATATTAAAGTAAATAAGGACTTATCTACAAATAATTCAAAACTTATAAATAATAATTTTTTTTTTATTATATAAGCATATATAATAATTAAATAATTAAATAAAATTTTATGTCAAATTAAAATTTTGAAAATCGCTTTAGATTTCAATATTTATTTGATTGTTATTATGTGATTCACTTTTAGTATTAATGATTTACTACTCTCAATGAATTTTGCTTTGGTACCCACTCTTCTATTCCAAGATCCACCACCGTATGTACTAAAGAAAGTTGAAACCCAAAAAGTTTGTACTAATTATTTTTTTAAGAAGAAAAACTTATCTAAAGTGATCTTAAGATGCAATTTCACGTTGCCAGAGTATTGTGTACAAAGCTAATCCACTGGTGTATGTAGAAAATAAACTATCTAAATGGGGCCTAAATAAATATCATTTGTAAAATGATGTTTCAAATAAAATATACAAAATAAAATTAGACTATATTAAAATTTTAAAAATAAAAAGAAAATATTTAATTTAACTTATATATGAATACTAACAATTAATAATATTTCAAATCAAATATTAAAAAAATAAGTAGTAATATTATTAATAAAAAATTTATTATTATTTACCTATACATATATAAAAAGGTTAAATAATAATATTATTATTATTTTTTATAATATAGTTAGTAATTATATTATTATACCATATTAATGGTATATAAATATAATCTTATTATAATAAATCATACTATTAATAGTTAATAATATATATTTACTATATAAAAATAATTTAATATAATATATTATTACATAATAGCAATTGCACCTTGGTGTGCAATGGATACGCCGAAGAGGTATTGAAGGGGTGAGATTGATTTAACCATCTTGCATTGCACTTCTAATCATCTCTTGAACGTTGATTTCAGTAATTAGCTTGGCATTCTCAACCATTACACCCAATTATGAATCTCGTGTGGGGTGGGGGCCCTAGGTCGATTGGCTAAAGTATCCTATTGTGGGCAAGAGGTCACAAGGTCCAATCTCCCCCTCGTCCCCATGGTATTAGAGGGTGTGTCGCACCAACATCACCGATCAGATTAAACATATTTGATGGAATAGTTTCTCATTCTTTTCATTCAAGCTCTCGAAGATACAAGATTCAACATTTATTTCAGAGATTTTATTGGTATTAGATGAATGTTGTTGCTTTGTCTTGGGTTTAGTTTGGTCTTTAAATATGTATATCAAATGACCACAATGCAAACCTACACACAACCAAAGCTTCAGTTTGAGAGGCAGAGGAATTATTACATGGAATCCTTGAGCAGTTTAGCATTTGTGAACATAAAGTTTCCAATGTTTGATCAGACAATTAAAGTTTCGAAGCCTCCGTTGGATAATATCAGGAATATATATGATGAGGTGCCTGCAACCTTTGTGGAGCCCATAGAAGTGGACATTTTGAGTTACAGGGAAAAATGTTGATCACTAAAGGAGGAGAGTTTGGTTAATATTGATAGCCTCTGTTGGATAATGTCAGGAATATATATGATGAGGTGCACGCAACCTTTGTGGAGCCCATAGAAGTGGATGTTTTGAGTTATAGGGAAAAATGTCGATCCTTAAAGGAGGAGAGTTTGGTTAATATTGATATACATAGATGTCTTATCAACTTCAATGTTTGTGGAGATTCATAAAAATGGCATGGATGAAAGGATTATTACAGCGACATTTCTACATTTTGAACTGTAGAAACAAATCTTTCATTTGGAAAACATTTTCAATGTGGTCTATTTTCTCAAACCGTGTCAATGAGAAAATAGTGAAATATTTGATTTGCTCACGGTATTGAGGTGTGTGAAAACAACAGAAGGTTATATTACTGATAATGCATTCCTACAGGAGTTCCTAGATTGAGTAACTGCACAAGGCAGTCAATGCGCTTTACACTATTGTCTAAAAAATGCATTTAAAATGATGACTGTGAGATTAAATGTCGCTATGAGTTATGGTGGAAGTGATTACACTGTTAGATGGTTTCCATGGGCGATCAAGCTGCAGTTAGAATGCGAACGACATGGTCAGTATGAGGCAGAGTTCAATTGGTACATTGCGAATATGCTGGCATTTCCCTCCATGTTATGAGGAACTGCATGTTTAATGCAATCAATAATTGTGAGATAAGAAGGATATGATAAATCATCGAACACGTTGAAAGTGAAGAAAAAAGGTAAAGGCAAATTGAAAATCTTCACGATATTTTGCATTAATTAGATAACAAACATCGGGCCCACCGCAACTACATGATAATTAATTATGCCGACAAACATTGAAGGGGCGAGATTGATTTAACCGTATTGCTTTCCTTCTAATCATCTCTTGATCGTTGATTTCAGTAATTAGCTTGACATTCTCAAATAGGAGACACCTTTGGCGTAATTATTTTAATAGTAAATTCATAAGGGATGGGCGAAGATAAAATGTATTTATTCTAAAACAAGTTCTTGTAACCCCCTCAAATTATGCCTTGATGAAAGATAAGATGTAAATTAACTTGATTTTTTTTTTACCACCCGAGTGAAAGTATGTAAATTGGATAGTTGTGGCTTTAAAGAGTAATTAAGCGTTAAGATTATTGAATTATATGGATACATATATTAGGAAGTTAATAGTAATTCATAATATGAAATTTAATGGAAACAAAATTATGCATTCAGGATAATTGGGGGTTTGGTAAATTAACTAGTTTATGTTGAATTCTTTTATAGATAATTAATAGTTAAACAGGTGGATTTCCTTGCTAAAATTTTAACTAGGATGATATTATATTATTAGTTAATAAGAGAAATGAGTAGTTGGACAATTATAGGCAAATAAGAAGAAGAGTGCAAGAAGAGTGTAGTTAATTTGTTCAATTAACCGACAGTTAGGGAAATGGTAAATTTTGGCAGAGGATAGCGCATTTATTTAAAATAATTCCAATTAAAGGTAATTAACTTAGATTTCCCTCTCTCTTTATAATAGTTGGTGAATACTAAATATCTATATGTTTTAGTAAGTTGCTATGAAAATATAATTATTTAAGAATATTGTGATCTAAGTTCTTTGTTCAGTTTTGTGGTAAGAAATTAAATGATTATTGTGTTAAAGAATATTTGTCTCTATATTTTTCGTTAATTAATTTTAAATATAGGTTGATGGATGTTATCATATTTGAATTGCTAAAAGTAGATTTAAATTTTGTGATATAAATATATATAGTTTCTTAAATCGCATTAAATGATTTTATAATAATATTAAATTCATTGTAAATAGATTGAATGGTAAACGCATTCCTTAATTACAAATTCATTTACTATTGATTTGTGATTTTCCCGTAGGTAATATTTTTTATTAAACTTTTTGCAGTAAACAAACATGTTATGCTTGAATTAAATTTATCATTTTAAGTAACAAATATATATATATAGGTTGCATTTTAAATTTTAATTACTTTGAAGTAATGTTGTTCCGATATATTTCACAGTTTTAAAATTTGTTTTAATTTCAAATTATTTAAGTTAAATTTAATTACAAAATCTTCTATTAGATTATGGTAGCGATTAAACTATCCATGTTGGAATTAAATAGAATTAGCTAAAGTGGAGTCAACAAATGAAAATAGTAGATTTTTTTAATCAAAGTTATTCAGTTTAAAAGTAATTCAATTTTAAATTTACTTATTTCGACATAATGGAAGTATAGGTTATATTTTAAGTTTAACTAATTTGAGTAATGTTTACTATCGAGGTATATTTAATATTTGAATTATTTTTAGATACATTTTAAAGCAAAAATTATTCCTAATACATTCAGATTTGACCTATTTTCAAAATGTAATCAAAATTAGATTTATCTACAAGTTATTTAAGTTAAATTCATCCACAAATCCATTTACTATTAGATTAATAACTTGTGCATATGTCATATTTTGATTAAATTTAATTGAAGTAAATAAACATGTTACGTTTGAATTTAATTTATTATAGGTTATATTTTAAATCTTAATTAATTTGAAGTAAATAAACGTACAGGCTAGGAAATTTAAAATCAAGACTAATCTGAAGGTTTACATATTATAGGGTTTCATAGTGCTTATCTATTTTAAAGATATTATGGAAATGCATTTAATTATAGTTGATTATTTAATTATTATTTACATTATCTTTAATACGATTGGATTATGTTTACATTTAAGTGAATGTATATTTAAAGTTGACCTTGAATATGTTTAGATAGTTATTTGTTTATTTTGAATACTCTTTGGAATTGATTCCTTATGCATACTAGTGGTTACATGTTGATCATATTTTCCTCTTGTTTCATTTTGGCTATTGAGGTAATCTTTATGTGTAGACAGGCTTTGAATAAGTTGGGAACTCGTAAATGTAAGTTACTTCCTTTGATAAGTTATGAGTGTAAGGTTGTTAGACTTCCATAGGTGTTGGGAAACCTTGTTGTGTTGCATTTTTCCATGATTAGGTCTTTGTGTTGACCTTTGTATCTCTATGTTGAGCTCGTGGGTGTACCTTGTTCCATGGTTGCTTTGCCTTTTTATGGTTATGACTTTGAGTGAGATGGTTCATGCCTCGCTCGTGCTTTCGTCTTGTGACTTTTTATGTTGGTACACCCCTTGGGGGTTGTGAGTCTTATTTCGAAACTGTTTGGGAGGGTGGCTCTTCATGGGGGCTAGCGCACAAAGGGGCTACTAGGGTAACCCATGGAAGAGTTTCCTAATCAAGTAATAATATAATTAATGTCAAACTAGTGGGTTTGGGTAGTTAAACATTAAACAAGATTAATTATGTTCCTCACCCATACCGTTAGTGCTTTCATAGGCTAAGGATGGGATGAGAAGACCTGGTCAGTAAGATCACTGCCTTGTCTTCATGAAAGGTAGGTGGTCCCGCATGAGTCACCCTATGGAGTGGCGCCTTGAGATAGGCAGCCATGATAACCATAGATGGAGGCAATACCTTGTGATAGGTTGCCTGGATAATCCATGTAAGGCCATGCGATGACACTCTCCCACAGTACCCATTTAATTTCCTTTGCTTGGTAGCCTCTGGAAGTGTTGATGTACTTTTGTGATGTTTATGTCAGTGTTGATGTTAGCCTTGTTTGCTTGATCTTGTTTGGATGTGGACCCTTTCTTGTCATTTCCTAGCACTGGGGGTGGACCTTCGGGTCCATGTAGTTGGGTGGAATGTGCTATGCACCCATTGGGTTCCCAGGATGTGTTCGCGATGTAGATGTGGATGCAGAGTTCCAGAGCTTCACTTGGATGAAGATTGTTCTTCATTTTGTACCTTAAACTTCATTTATGTAATTATCCTTATACTCAATGTATTCTTCCTGATGATATAAGGAAAGCTTTATGTAATGTACCATTATATCCATGATGTGATGTATCAATGGAAATACACACAATTTTAATATTGATTTATAAACTAAAATAAAATTATGAATGTATATCTTTTCATCTCTATTGCTCATGGACAATTATATGTTATCTTTATGTAATCCTATTTATATTTTTGCTATCGTTTGATAAAAGTTTATGCAATATAATGATCTTTCCGTGTACCCCAAAGGATGTGAATGACTTTGTAAATGCATAATTGTTGTTCCTGTAATGCATGTACATATGAACATCATATGTAATGTTTCGCTTTTAAACAAAAATAATAATTTGCAGTATTTGTTGTCCTTTGGGGTTCACACGACGGGGCATTACACCTCCAAACCCTAATAAAGGTGAAGTAATAGTTTCTATCAAATGTCAAGGCATAATTTATTAAAGGTAAAAGTAAAATATTACTAAAAGATGACTAAGACTTAGATGAAATGGAAAAAGATCCAATTTTCACAAATTCACTTGGGCATTTGTTTCTTGCATGACCTAATGGAGGTTATTTTCCCACAAATGGTTATAATGAATGGTTTTCTCCCTCTGTGACACCATTAACACCCAACCATCACTACAACCACTTAGACCTCATTCCAAGAGAGTTCCATAATGGATTTTAATGCGTATTGGTGTGGTTCCAAGGGAAATTGTAATGCCCATACCTTATTTATGATTTGTAAAACCTTTTTTTGTCAAGTGACTCCCCTAAGATGTTCTATTGATAGATTTAATGGGCTTTTTTTTCTCAATCTCACACTCAAAACCTATAAATGATCAATGTGTAGATAATGCGGGTGTTAGAATCTATTTTTGTGCATAACTCTAGTAAATTAGATTGAAATACAAATGATACATGTTGCCTAGGTGTTGGTTGAGCTTGCAATTAGAGTTTTCTATGTAACATGGTCTTTTAACATTATACACACCATTAAAATATGGGCATATCTACCTTTTCTCACACTTTGAAAGAGAGGGGGAGATTAGAAGATAAAAAAATAAAAAAAGGAAGGAGCGATTACAAAATTGCTAGCAAAAGAAAATACTCACAAGAAGCATTAAGGTTTCAAATAGCAGTTTTGGGTAGTACAATTTTTATGTTGTAATGATTTGGGTTCATCCAAAATTTAAATAGTATATTTTAAACATTGAATATTGAATTATTAATAGGAGAATCAACATTAGTTGAACGTATCCTTGTGTATGGTATACTTTTATTTATTTATGTTGTTTAGTTTTTCAACATGAAGTCTATAAAATCCTTGCAAAGATTTTGTAAGGTATCTCACAATAAAAAATTGATGGGTATATTTATGGATTACTAATTATAATTTCTTAACATTCTACAACCACTTTTTTTTTAGATGTACATTTAGAGCCTATCTTTCTCTTGTGTTATGAGATACACAATATTTTCTAGTGTATTGATTAAGGAATTACCTTGGTTTTTTTTGTTACATATTTTATTAAGCTCAAAAAAATGTTTCCCAATGAATAAACATGTCAGTTTGTAATTGGATTTCTTTCTCATCATCCTCAATATGCTCAAAATACATCAATATACACATGTTTTATTTTTATATGTGTGTTCCAACTACGATGTCTGAATGTATATAAGAACATAAGGGGTTATCATAAACACATCCTCAAACACTCATATGGGAGATCATCTATTTGATAAGGTGTTAAGTATTACATGTCAAAACTAGCACCTAGGTATATTGTGACACCAATATCATGATACACTCTACAATGGGTATATTTTTTTTAAGGGTTCATTCAAAGCTTCAAGAACTAATCTAAAATCTCAAGGAAAACCCCTTGGTCTTATAGATTTAGAAGTGAATGAGGTTTTACCCACCTCAACGATTGGTCCTAAGTTTACCAACCTTAATATAGGTTAGTGGAAATCTTCCCAGGTTTGACACCCCTCACACTTGAGAGATTATCATACCTTAGGTATTTTAGGTTTAAAACTCAAATCACCAATAGGCCAAACCCACTACCATCTTACAAAGAAAAAATTTCAATTATGGAGAGAGGAATACAATAGGGAGGTCAACAAGGACATGAATATATTTTTGTCGACACTAAAAAATAGCAGGCTCAATGAAGAGCAAAAACAATAGTTAAGTCATCTACTCATGATCCTTGTGATATTGAATTTGTCGAAAAATCTAGTAGATGCGTTGCCCTGATTTATTTGAGAAACTAATATCAATACACTTAAAATAACTTGATTGATAAAATGGTTAGAAATGATGGGATA
This sequence comes from Sequoia sempervirens, assembly GCA_007258455.2. Classification (NCBI taxonomy): domain Eukaryota; kingdom Viridiplantae; phylum Streptophyta; class Pinopsida; order Cupressales; family Cupressaceae; genus Sequoia; species Sequoia sempervirens. The sequence goes on from VDFB02352968.1 coordinate 309,967, forward strand.
AATCTCAAATGTTATTATGCCATGTCTAAGAATCATGAAAATGTTTGATTCAAAAATATAAATCTATCTCCTAAATTACATACTAAGGATGTAGACATAAATCTTCCCCTACCTCCATACATAATAAATCCAAGGGGGGTATGCCTAATAATTCTCCTACCTCCTTTCACATAATAGAGAAAGAACTAGATCCTCCTTTTCCTGATGTCAGTGTAGCCACTCAAACAAAGACTAAAAGTAGGGAAGTGGAAGTAGATGAAGAAATATATATACTAAACAACATTAAGCAAAGTAAGTGTGAATTATTGGCTAAAATTAAAATTGAACAAGCATAAATAGCCCTAAATTCTTAACAATTGAGCCAAAATCTAAAAATTTCTCAACAAGAAGTTAGGAATCAAAACAATGTTTAAGATATTTAGAATTAGTAAGAGTGCAACTTGTAAGATAATCAAAAATTTATAATTAGTGGAAAATTTTAAGAATAACCTGAGATGAAAATCTCAAATATTTTCTTATGTTCGATATTTTTTAGAAATGGAAAGATACAAATAGTTAGAATTTATGGCATTCCTTTTTATCTTAATCTCATTCCAAATGAGATTGGAGAAAAAATTCCAAGATTCCAAGGTAATAGCATTTCCATTGGTAAATAACACTCAAGAAACTTCATTAATATAACAAATGGATATGAGATAGAAGATGAAGACGTCATGAGGAAATGCATTTTACAATCACTAGAAAATAGTACAAAATAATGGCACATAAGTCTTTTGGATAGAAATATAGACTCATGTGATGAGTTTATGTGAGTTTTCAGATTGCATTATAGAGAAATAATTATTCCTAACTTTTAATTCTATGAGATGACTACAATGAAGAATGGGGTAAATAAAAGTATCGCTAATTTTCATATCAGGTTTCTAATAACAATCAGAAAGGTGCCTTCTCATGTGATTCAAAATGATTCAACAAGCTTGGAATTGTACTATAGATTATTCAATGTGAAGCTAGGATATTGATTATGTGATAATAACCTTTAGACATTAAGAGAATCTCATGCCATTACAATCAATATTGAAAGAAATACGATAGATTATGAGAAAAATGTTAGGAGGGCTGATGTAAAACTTGTAAGACCAAACATAATAGCTTCATGTAACCCTCTTACTATTGAAGAAAAAATGAGAAGTTAATGGGGATTATGGATGATCTCTAATACTAGGTTGCAAGAAATGAGAAGGGGTTACCTTCTAATGTTTAACATTGTCACATATTTCAATAAAATTCAAAGGTTACACAATAGGCCCTATAATCATGATTGGTCCAAGATACCAAAGTATAAATAAAAGAAAATGGTTCTAGGATATAAAAACTAAGAGCACCAAGAGTGGCAAACCTTGGATCCCTTAAGGAAGGATCATTTGAATCTTCAAGAAGATTCATTTTGGTGTGACATATGCAACTTTCCTTATGACCTAGATAGGTGTGTTGTTGCTACAACATTGCAGAAGAGAAAGAATTCATGGAAGAAGATGGTACACTTGAACACTATGAATATAACAATGTAGACTAGCTTTATATTATGAATATTTTTTAACGTGATCAAGATAGCCATCAAGTTCAATATGAGCTACCATATTAGGATTTTAATCATCTCAAGGAACTTACCTAATAAAGGTACGAGAGATTGAATCCTTCCAATGAAGACATCAAGGTTCTCACTTATGTGATTTTTATATAATTTTAAAGTGACTACTAACTATGAAATAGGCAAGTGGATGAAAAAAGTAAGATTGGAAATGTTGTTGTGCCTGAGGAATTAGCAACACCAATAAACAAAGGAAAAAAAGGAAAATGCTGTAGAAAAGGAAATGATTAGGCTTGCGAGAAATTCACCATTAAAGAAGAAGACGCATATACTAGATAATCTCCACAAAAGAGGTATATCCAAAAAAATTAATAATGTGTATATCTGAATCTACAATGTGTAAAATCTAAATGTTGTAAGAACAAACACCATTATTAATCAAGTAATAAGAGTAGGGGATAAACTACATGAGGCTAGTAAAGGAGTTGGACACAATATAAATTACAAAGTTAATATTGGTGATGGTCAAGTAATGTCATTTATCCCTAACACTAATGTTGTTAGAACTCTACTATCCACTCCTTTACCTATGTATCAACCAATTGAATGTTTGTGTTTGCAAGAGAATTTCTTAGGGTCTTAAAGCATAGGGAGGGGAATCTATTTCATATCAACACCCCAGATATCTTTCATCAACCCAATTAATTCCATATTGATCAATCCTTAGATTAATATAGAAGCAGAGGTCAATATCTAGGAAATACCTAAGATCTATCTTGGTACAATGATTATTGGTAATTGGCATGCTCTTCCATTATATACTTCTTTGTTGATAAGTGGGTAGCTCATGCATAATTATATGTTAGATTCTAGGGCATCTAGAAATATGGTTCCTTTGGAGGTCATGAACCAAGATGGCTTGAAATTTTTTGAGTCTTATAAAAATGTTATGCAATCGATTCTAGAGAAGATAATGTAATTGGAGTTATCAACTATGTTAAAGTACAAATTTTCCATACCCATGTAAGTTTATTTTAGTGGATATTACCAATTTTTATTATCTAGATAAGTGGGGTATGTTTCTATCAATGATATGCACAACTTCAATTGGTGGTAACATTCAAATTGATTTATATTTCACCAAAATATATTGCAAGGAAATTATGTATATTTGCATAGAGAAAATTGGATGATTCATTTTTTGGAGAGTCCAAATGAAGCTAAAAATGAGGTTTGTTACCTAGAAATAGAGTGATAAATTTTATTGGGTACTGTGATGATGAGTTTAAAAATCAAGTTAATCCTAATTTAAGTTAGCAACCTCAAAATTTTCAAAATGATTGCATTTGGAGTTTTGATGGTGCGTGTTCAATAGAAGGAAATGGTTTCAATTGTATTTTATTAGTGGCACCAAATTGCACAAATTATAAGATCACTTTTATCATCAACTTTAAATGCACCAACAACGTGGCTAAGTATGAAAACTTATTACTTGGCTTAAATGTGGATTCCAGGTACAAGATCAAGTGCTTAAGAGTTCACAACAATTTATAACTCATAGTGTCTTAGGTTAGAGGCACATATGTTGATAAGGAGAAAAGGTTAATGATGTACATGGATGTAATATGGGATGAAATTGAAATTATTGATCTCTTTGACATCAAGTGGTTGGATAGAGAGGATAATGTAGCAACTAATTCCCTCATTATTTTGGCATCAAAATTTGATACTTCATGGCATCATTTCATTGTAAATATAGTCTTGAAATTATCACTAGATGCAACATTCTTGACAATATCTACAAATGAAAAGTCTATAATAATTAATAGATTTATGGGTTCTTGAATTTTTGTGATCATTTTAAAAATTAACTAATTGATTGGTAGCCTATTATGGAGGAGAATGAAGATGGGAAGAAGACTCTCTATGGAAAATAGATTATACAACTAAAAATAAATTATTTTTTTAGAGGTATTATTTCTTTAAAAAGAGTGTTTGACAATAATGATTTTTACAAGACTGGAAGCAAGCCGAGTAATGGGGATTGAATCAACCCCTAGAATGATATCCCTTGGTAAGAAATTAAGACAAGTAGAGAAACTGATACTAATTTCATTATTAATAAAAGTATAAAAAATGATTTGTTTCATCATATGAAGAGTTGAATCCATAAAACTAGAATTTCTCCAACATACCATTCAATGAGAACCTAAATAAAGACTTTCATGCAAAATTAGAGACCAACCAATCCAAAAATTGTACCACAAATGCAAAAAGATCTGAAAAAGTTGAGAGATGGAGGAATTATCAAGATGATTAGAGATTAAAATTTGGTTTCTAACCTTATTCTGATAAGAGAGAAGAATGGTGATATTAGGATTTTTGTAGATTTTAGAAATTTGAGTATCAAGTTCCTCAAGGAAAACTATCCACTACCAAGTATGGATCATTTGATACAAATCGTGACAAGGTTGGAATTGATGTGTATGATGGATGGATTCTTAGGGTATAATCAATTCATGGTCAAGGGTATAAGTATCCCAAAACAACCTTCTCTAGACTATGAGAATATTTATTGACGTTTAGGTAACATTTAGGCTAAAAAAATGTAGGATTCACATTCTAAAGCACAATAGAAGTTACCTTTTTTAGTCTCATAAATAAATTCATGGTGTTTTATTAGGATGATTTTATTTCCTACTCCAAGGATAGAAATGATCATTACAAACATTCTAAGTTGGCCTTCTAGAGGTGTTTAGAATATGGGAAATTTATTTGGATTCTAAGGAACGTATATTCAGAGTAGAAGATAGAAAAATCCATATATATATAGTTTCCAAGGGGGGTGAGGATAGACCCTGAGTGAGTAAAATTAATTGACCTCATCTCTCGAACCAAGATGGATAAGACAGTACAATCTTTCTTTGAGAAGATCATTTTTTTAGGATATTTGTTCCTCACTTTGCAAAGAAGTCAAAGGCCATTTACAAGGTACTATATTAGGAGAAATCAATTGATTCCTTCACGGAGATTAGATATGCACTCAATATAATACCTTTATTGCTAGTCTTGACTATTCTAGTCCTTTTCAATTATTTTCCTTTGCATCATTCTACATTATTATTTTTATTTTAAGTCTGTATAGCTTCTGGATTTGATTGTGTGCAAAAAAATAAATTATTATTTTTTTTTTTTTGGCACACGAAATCCAGAAGCTATACAAACTTATGATATGGATTATGGAAACTTATTATCATTATTTTTATTTTGTTAGAAAATAATGACAATGGTTAGGAATATCCAAAAATTTTATTTAGCATATATTTGAGAGGTGTTGAATTGAACCTCTAATTTAGATAATCTCGCTTATACTCTTGTTAAGGTAATGAATACTTTTAGATCTTGTCTTGTAGTAGCCAAAATCATTACCTTAGTGCCACCGACAACTATTAGAAACATTTTTGTTCAATGAGGTATCAATAAAAAGTTACAAATGGATCAATAAGATCTAAGAGTGATTTGGAGGTGAAGAAAACCATGTTGATTAGAGTTCGATGCCTAGCCAAGTTAATTTCTTGTAAAAACTTGGATGTAGTTGAAGTGCATGAGGTGAAATCTGACCCATTTCTTTCTCCTTTTCATTTGAGGGATTATCCTTGGTCTAAGGATATTGTGAATTAGATCTATAAAATTTAATTTATCCATTAGAATTAGATGATCAACAAAAGAGAAAATTGAAGTTGGAAACTCAAAGATATGCGCTCATCCAAGGGAAATGAATGTGGATAAACCTTGATGGTGTACTCCTTAAATGCTTATATGATGAGTACCTAGTAAGATTCATTAATGAATGACACCAAGGGTTGTACAATGGGAAATTTATGTCAAATACTACTACTCATAAGATAGTGAGAGTACAACATTTGTGTCCCATATTATTTAGGGGTGTAGCTAAATTTTATCAAATAATGTGATTATTGTCAAAGGTTCTCTAGAAAGATAAAATTTGTAGGTGCACTCCCCTTACAACCATCTTGGTTGAAGCTCACTTATTAGAAATTGAATTTATAGGGATATTTATGAGAAACCCAACAATAGATATAAGTGGATACTAGTAACCATTAGCTACTTCACCAAGTGGGTGGAGGAAATCCCCATAATAAATACTATATCCAAGGTGTCAATTGACTTTATTTTGAATAACATCATTACACAATTTGGTATGGAATAAAGGATAGTTATTGATAATACAATGTGTTTCAAACCTCCTTGATGCGTGTTTTGAATATGGGATAGTTCTAAAAAATTCATCCCCTTATCATCCATAGGTAAATGGAAAAGTCATTCTAATAACAAATGTATCATAAAAATGATAGGAAACACCCTGGATGCAAACAAGATGAGGTGGGAAGATAAGCTAAGATTTATTGTTTGGGTGGATAGAATAACCTATATGAAATCTATTAGTAGGAATCCATTTGAATTAGTTAATGGAAAGTAGGTTAGACTTCAATCAACCTTGAATTACTAGTAATATAGACTATTTTGGAATCCATTTCCCAAAGAGTGCATGAACCAATTGGTCTAAAAGAAGCTAAGAGGGCTTCCCACGGGAGGAACCTATTGAGATAGTAAAAAATAAATTGTCTTTGATAATATGACTATATAGAGGGAGTTTCAAGTCAGGGATACTATCCTTATGTGGAACTCTAGGTCAAAAGAGAAAGGAAAACATGATAGATTTGACGCTTTATGGTTTACGCCATATCATATTGCTAAATATGTAATTAGGGTACTTTTACCTAAAGAGTCTCGATGAGAACTCACAAAGTTGCTAGTTCACAATTAGCATCTCAAGCACTACTTCTCTTAAGGGTGATATTTTTTGAACCTTTGTACATACACTCATATTCTCTTTGTTTTTTGTGTTATATCTTGTAAGTAATGTGGTGTGCTATTTTTTGTGTAGTCATTATCCCTATTTGATCACAATGAAGTGTAG